>JANHGN010002841.1:58575-76321 GCA_024605025.1 Megaceryle maxima | reverse complement strand
TACACCTTGAGGTTGCATGGTCTGTAAGGTTGGCATGTCTTTATATTGTATACAGATTTTGCACGCCAAACTTGGCAGCTTTGAAACTGAAAAAAAAAAAATGTGGTTTTGGGTTTTTTTGGGTTGTTTTTGTTTTGTTTTGTTTTTTCCTCTCGTGGCATTTGCGGAGACTAAAGGTTGGGACGTTGTTGTCACACACACACACACGCACCCACACAGCTACACACAAAGGAAGGAGAGTGGGAACTTTTTTGCATCTTACCGAACTTGGTAAGAAATTGTGCTTTTTATTGTTAAGAAAAAAAAAAAAAGAGTAAATAAAAAGGACTACTTAAACATTTCTCATTTTAAGAATAAGAAAAAAAAAGACGTTTATCTAGCACTTGTGACTTACCAATAATAGAGTTTATTGTATTTATGTGGAAACAGTGTTTTTAGGGAAACTACGCAGAACACACAAAGTAAACTGCCTGTGTCGTCATTAATTATTTTTTTCCTTTTAATTTGGGTTGGTGTTTTGGTTTGATTTCTCAGCTGGGTGGGGAGGTTGGATGCAACCCTTTGTCAACAGATGTGGTCATAAAGTCTGAGGTGAATGGTGAGGACTTTAAAGAGTTAACTCTTCAGCACAGCTGCCGTTAACTTTTATAAAACTTACTTTTACATGATGTATTATTGCTCGGTTTCACTTTAAACAGTCGTGTACTGTGCAACACTGTGGTTTAAAACGAGACTTTACAGCGAAAGGAAAAACACGTTTCTTCATTGTCCTGAAGTTGGGCTTGTTCTCAGCTCATCTTCACTTTGTCTTTGATATTGATGAAAAAGTATCCTATTGAAAGAAAATAAATTAACACTTTTCTGTGCTCCATAGTGGAGGCGCTATTTTCCAATTTATGAGGATGACAAACTTATATATATAATATATATATAAAAGAGGGGGGGGGAGGGGTTGAAACATTATTCGCCCAAGAGCTTATTACAGATATGTAGTATCAAAAAGTTGTAACTATATTATATTCTACTTTATACCTATACATGCTCAGTATGACATCACCATTGGTAGCAGCTACCGGTTTATGCTGTAATTTAGACACAATTTCACTCTTATTGTATGGACCCTACTTTAAGTGATGGTAGCATTCTTTGTGCTAAATTTTCTGATGGTCCTTTCTTTTACTTGGTGGAGTTGGATTATTTTTCTCATTCTTGTTTTTGTTTGGGTTTATTTTTTTCTTTTTTTATTTTTTTCTTCTTTTATCTTTTTTTTTTTTTTTTTTTTTTTACTGGCCAATGGTGTCTTTCTCTGACAGTACCAACTTCAATTTCAACTTTATTAGGAGTCCAGTATTTTGTACCACATTATGACAACTTGTTATTCTTGTGGTGTAAATAAAAAGAAAAAGTTAATTATAGTACCACTTTGGTTTCTGTTGCTGATCTTCTTTTCACCCTGTGCCTTCAGTGTGATGTGTTAGTTCACCCACTTAAAATGATTTTGTGGTGTCGTGGAAGGAGGTCTCGATGCCAAAGAGGCTTTTTGGTCCAGAGATACCTGTTGACTATATTGGGATGTCCCTGATAGAAAAAATGCTGAAGCTTCTGCCTGGTTTCCTTGCTGCTTGGAGATGCTTGTTGACAAAAGATTGTAGGGATTGTAGAATAATAAAAAGATCCTACTGAAATGGAGTTTCCAAGAACAAGTCTGTGAGAGCAGCTGAGTTTCCCTCTAAAGCCACCAGCAAGTGAAAACCAGGAAAAACAAGGGAGGGAAAACTGACATTTTGTGTCTGTTCCAACTCTTGGAGTTGTCAGTGCTTTGCTTTGCTCTTAGCCGGAGCGCTCTGAAGACAGCGGGGTATGGACCTGCCTGCTCTCAAGCTGGTTCTGTATGGAGCAAGATGTGAGTCCCAGAGATCCTGGTTGCCCTTTCACATAGTGCGTATACCTGCAGGACTGTGGCATGTCCCCCCTCCAGCAGACATCCTTCACGTCAAGAGTAAGTCCTGTTTCATGATTGTCCGGTTCAGCTCTGCCCAGTTGTGCTGGCTGTGTGGCAGCCTCTTCCAGAAACCCACAGATCATCTCTGTGCCCCATCTGAGCAGATTTTCCACACTTGCCCATATTGTTCTTGATTTGGGAGAGGTTCTAAGTGTTGTCCTCAAGTTGCAAGGATAAAGATCTACTGTTTTTATTTCATAGTCTCATTCATACATGAATTCAGCTATGAATCATCCTGCTTGTCCTTAGAGCCCACTGAACCATAATCTGAATCTTTCTTTGAAGATGAAAATCTGGCCAGAGAGGTTGTGGAGTCTCCTCCTCTGGAGAGATTTCAGATCCACCTAGACATGATCCTGGGCAACCTGCTCTGCGTGACCTTGCTGACAGGCTGCAGGAGCTGGGATTGTTCAATCTTGAAAAGAGAAGACTTAGGAGGGATCTAATAGCTGCCTTCCAGTGCCTGAAAGGAACCTACAAGAAGGCTGGGAAGGGACTTTTTACAAGAGCATTGACTGATAGGACAAGGGGAAATGGGTTTAAGTTGAAGGAAAATAGATTTAGATTAGGTCTTAGGAAGAAATTCTTCAGCACAAGGGTGGCAAGACATTGGAATAAACTGCCCAGAGACATTGTGGCTGCCCCCTCCCTGGAGGTGTTCAAGGCCAAGATGGACAGAGCCTTGTGTACCCTGATCTAGTTGAAAGGTGTCCTTGCCCATGACAGGGAGGTTGGTTCAGGTGATCTCTAAGGTCCCTTCCAACCTAGGCCGTTCTGTTCTGTTCTGCTTGAGCAAGGGGGTTGGACAAGATATCTCCAGAGGTCCCTTCTAGCCCCTACCATGCTGGGACTCTATGTAAACTCAAGCTTCTCTATCTATGTCAACTGGAAGTATCCTCTGGTTACAATGCAACCAGTTATGCTTTGGTTCTGATATCCTTTCATAGTCTTCCTCCTGGCTGTAGCCAGGGAAGATCTGAACAGGCAGAGCTCATATTTGTAGGCAGGGTGATGGCCCTGGGGTGGGGCTTGCTTTGGGACCATGAGTGACATGGGGGTGACAGTTGTTTGTAAGGTGCTAGCACAACTGGAGGGCAGCTGCATATTCTTCAAGAGGCATGGAAGATCCTCTGGGCAGAAGTTTGGGAAGGTTGAATCATTAATGTTGGAAAGGACCTCTAGGATCATCAAGTCCAGCCTTCATCCTAACATCTCTCTATCCATTAGACCATAGCATCAAGTGCTATGTCTACTCATTTTTTAAACACCTCCAGGGATGGTGACTCCACTACCTCCCTGGGCAGCCTGTTCCAGTGCCTAACCACTCTCTCGGTGAAGAATTTCTTCCTAATATCTCATCTAAACCTCTCCTGGCTCAACCTGAGGTCAATTCCTCTCGTTTTATCATTAGTAATTTGGAAGAAGAATAATGGAAGCAATAAGGTGAAATCCCCCCTGCAGTGCTGGGTCCAGTTCTGGAGTCCTCAGGACAGGAAAGATATGGAACTGTTGGAGCAGGGCCAGAGGAGGTCACAGCAATGATCTGAGGGCTGGAAGCCTCTGCTGTGAGGCCAGGCTGAGAGAGTTGGGGTTGTTTAGCCTAGAAAAGAGAAGGCTTCTGGAAGACCTTCTTGTGGCCTTTCAGTACTTACAGGGAGCCTGTCAGGAAGCTGCGGACAGGCTTTTTAGCGGGATCTGTTGTGACAGGACAAGGGGTGATGATTTTAAACTAAAAGAGGGATATTTAGACTCAGTAGAAGGAAGAATTATTTGACACTAAGGGTTGTGGCCCAGGTTGTCCTGAGAGATGGGAGAAGCCCCATCCCTGGCAACATTCCAGGTGAGGTTGGACAGGGCTCTGAGCAACCTGCTCTAGTTGCAGATGTCCCTGCTCAGTGCAGGGGGGTTGGACTAGTTGGCCTTTAAAGGTACCTCCCATGCCAAATCAGTGTATGATTCTATGACAAGGGTCTTCCAGGAGCTGGGGGAGTTCATCTGCTGATGTGAAATCCCAACGCTGGGCAATCCAGCCCAGATCTTACAGCCTCGAGGCAGAGGGCTTGTTTTGGGGGAGTAGGGTTTGCTTCAAACAGGATTTCAGTCTCTGTGCAGTGCATTTGTAAGAGGCTGCTAATCCTTTAAGAAGTCTCGGGTCTCACTCTGTAAAGCCAAATGTGCATTTTGGGCTCTGATATATTCATTGCTGAGTGGTGCTTTGGAGACCCTACAAATTAGGATGATGGAGGTAGGCTGTTTAAAAGGGCTGGGCTGGGTGTTTTGGAGGGCAGCCTGTGACAGGGCTTCCTTTGGTGTCCCCAGGACCCTCAACATCTGATTATCCATGGTTGCAGCAATGCTTTTTCCTTCTCCAAATCCACTGCTTTAAAACCTGCTGGTCCAACCCCAGGCTTCCAGCCTGCTGGGGAGCAGGACCTGGGCCATGAGCATTGACATGTTGGGTCTGCAAATGCATCTTGTCATCCAGAGCTGCTTTAATCTTGCCTGAAATGCTCTGGGCTCACTGCTCACCATGAGCGCTTGGATGCAGCCCTGATGTGATGCAGCATGGAGGGTTGAACTCAACAGTGCAGCACTCACACTGGGGTCTCAGCATGAAATACCTTATTTCAATAACAGCTGCTTTAGCCATGAAAATTTTTATAGCCAGAAATCTGTTAATCCTAAAGAAAATGCACTGCAATGAATGTGCCCTGAGCCCTTCGAGGTCATTCACTCCTACCTTCTCTCCAGTGGGTGCCCATTGCTGTGTGCGCATGGATGGATGGATGGATGGATGGATGCACAGCTGGGCACTGGGAGTGCCCACTTCTCCACACCCTTCCATAGGCTCTTCCAGGGCCAGATGGAGTTTTTTTCATTTCATTTTTTAAAGGAGAAAGAGAACGTTTCTCACTCTGGGCAGCAAGTCAAGGTTTCATGCATTAAACGAATATCTCTGTAGCAGTGGGAGCGCTGTAGGGGAAAGAACAGGTATTAAATGTACAGCCTGAGCACAGAGGGGGCAAGAGTTCAGCCTGTGCCAGCAAAATGTCCTGCTTTTATGATGGGATTTGGATCTGTGCTGAATGGAAACTTTCTCTGAAGGCTGGTGTATGGTTGACCTCTTACAGGCTGCTCTGAAGCTCACTGAGGGAGTTGGGAACTAATTTGTTACCGTGGCCTGGTTCTCACATGTAAAAACATCAGCGTAGTTTGTAAAGCTACCCTGGAGCATCATTTGCTTTTCTCCAGGGGAGGCCAGAGTGGGTTTGCTGCTCATGGGAGGGCAGGTAGCTGTAAACACAAGGGCTGCTGCTGCCCTTCCTGAGCTCCCCACCTCTGGGCAGAGGTCCTGGTGGGTGAGCCCTGGGGGCTGCACAACAGGGCTGGCTCCAAAAGCTGTTTTATCTCTCTCATGGTCCTTTTCCAGGAATCCCAGCTGCTCTTTTCCAGGTGAAGTTCAGCTTAGGGCTTTCTGATGCAAAAGCAAATGTTGTTCAGCAAGAAAGAATTATTAGCAAAACTTAGTAAGTGGGAATGGAAACGCACTTGCCTTTAAATAACAATGGCTTTAGGGAAAACATAGTGATAATCGTGGTGGAAAAAAATAGTATGTGTACTAAAAACCTGGTGCTCAGAGACATTAGTGTCCTTGCATCAAGGGGACTGGACCAGATGCTCCAGGATGTTACAAGGGGACTGGGAGCTAAGCTCGAGTTCCTGGCAGTGAGAAGCTCAGAGGTGTTTTACACTGTTTCCCCTGGAGCAATATATTGTGAGACCTGATGAAAAGGTTCAAAAACATGGTCATGTCTAGGAATTTAAGAGTTTTCTGACAGAGTATGGGAGAACAGGCAGCAGAAATCAGCTCCCATGGGTGCCACTGCCGTGATTTCCTCAACAATAAGGAAAAGCACCAGTTTCACATCCTGTGTTGGTATAATCATGGTAACGCATTTAAAAATTGCCATTTTCAAGAATCTTATCCCCAAAGAGGTGGTGTTTTAGCAAGAGGATGCACTTCAGGCCACTCAGGTAAATGGTGGGAGGAAAAGAGCAGTAGATTTTTAAAAAGTCAAGCAAACCCAAGCAGGACCACCAAACACTGCTCTTCTGTACTGTCTGTATCAGCAGTGACCCATGCGAGATCTGTCTACAGCAAACCCAACTCCAAAGAAACATCATGTACAAAAGGAATTTAACTCAGGAGATCCTAAAAGATGAATGAAGGGGCTGTAGATGGGCTGTAGGAACACAAGACAAAGCATTGAAGGAGAACACTCAGAGACCCCACAAGACAAGAGATTTTTAGATGACAGTGTTTGCTTCCAGGTGGAGCAAATACAGACACTGTACTGGAAAGCCTGGTGCTGGCCAAATGAGTATGTAGTGTGGACACAGAGCAATGGGATGGAGATGCTTTCTGTATGAATTAGATAGCAGTTGTCCTCACAGCCTTCCAAGGAGTATGGCTGGATCAGTGAAGGTTTTTGAGGAAAGATGCCCATTGCCAGGAGAAGAGAGAGGTTCCAAGTGAAAAGAAATGCCTTACAGACCGTGTCTGAAAAGAAGATTCAGTTGAGGGAGCCTACAAAGAAGATGGAGACTCCCTTTTTACAAAAAGTCACAGGGATAAGATGAGGGGTAATGGGTACAAGTTACTTCTGGGAGATTCCAACTGGACACAAGAGGAAGATTTTTCTTGAACAGTCAGACATTGGAATAATCTCCACAGGGAAGTGGTGGGGTCCCCAGCATTGGGCACTTTTAAGATTCATTTGGACAGGGTGCTGGGCCATCTTGTCTAGACTGTATTTTTCCAAGAAGGTTTAGACTAGATGATCTTTGATGTCCCTTCAAATTCTATGATTCTATGAATTTGTTCAGTGACAGGCAATATATAGATAGAGATAGTAAATAACTCTGGGCATTTTCCAGGAGAACCCCAAAGACCAACAGCATCTGCTTCTGAGGCTATATGATGGAATGTGCCAATGGCTGCAGGTCTGAATGAGGATATGAACAATCTAATATGAGTCCTGGATGTTCCTGGTGAGGACAGGTTATGCTCCCCAACCTGCAGGCAGTATATCTGTTCCTCTATTCAGGGGCCTACAGATATTAAACCATGTTTTGGTGACTGGACCTTGTCTGGCACCTCAGCCCCTACCCAGCCACTCGCTCCCCCGCAGCAAGATGGGAGAGAAATAGAAGGGTGAAAATGAGAAAACTTGTGGGTCAAGATAAGGACAGTTTAATAATCGAAAGGGCTGGAGGAGTCGAGCTACAAAGGCTTGGCTAAAGAGTGTTGCAAAAGCTGAAGAAAGAAGGAAAAGCCAAGGAGAGCAAGGGCAAGCCATCCCGCAATGGGAAGCTGCTCCCACTGGACCTGCTCAGGAAGCAGCAATGGGGAGCAAATGTCTGGAGATGCGTGAGAACCAGGGCTCCTCAGCAGGACTGTGTAATGCTGTCAGCAGAAGAATGGAGAATATATTTTATTAATTGTGAAAGTGATAAAACAACAACTTGGTGGCTTGTGGGGAAGTCACAGTCTGCCTTTTTTACAACAGCATAACTAGCAAAAGGAGTTCCCACCAAGGACTGAGAATATGTTCATGCTCCACAGCTCTGCAGGTAGCGTCTCCTGGCTGCGCTCATGAAAGACTTCAGCAGGGACGAAGTAAACCTAGAACTAATTAGAGGCTCTGAGAGAAAAGGATTATCTCTGTGTTTGCTGAGGGGCTTATCAGGTGGGACTGCGGGATTTTTGTGTGATTGTAAGGATGTGCAAATCTGGGAAGGCACCTGGGAGGTGATTGCACAGGGCTTGGTTTTGTTTCTTGAACTCTCTTATACTACCCAAACCTGAACATGCCCAGAAAATCAGGGGCTAGAGTAGAAGCAGACAGTGTTTGTCCAGGAGACCCTCAAACCCTCCCCAGCTGCAGATACAGGACCAGCTTCTCATCTGGGACCAGCTTGAAGGTGGCACAGGAGCAACAGCAGCAGCAGTCCAGGAGGAGGGTTCACATCATCCCCATGAATCCCCTAACATGCTGCCATCATGTGTTTTATTTTCTGAGCTCAAACAGGCATGACAAACCTCTCTGGGATTTTTGTCTAGGGCAGTGGGAACAGCAGGGATCTGCTCTCTGTGATGGCCACCTGCATGAGAAGCTGGTCCCCAAGCATCCTGTGCATCCCCATCCCAACACAACAGGGCAGCAGCTGCAGTCACTCACCGCTCCAGCTCCTGGAGAAGTGGGCAGCATAGTGCACACTTCCATCTTAAAACAGACTTCTATCCTGAAAAAGAAAACAGATGGTGCTGGAGATGAAGCAGAGCCAAGACAAGAAGTAGGGCTGCTGGCAATAAGACCCTGGTCTCAGCTGAGCACAGGAGCTCAGAGTTGCCCTCCTGGCTTGTGCTTTGCATCCTCCAGCCTGGGGACAAGCCTTCATGAGAGAAACACCCCTTTTCCTCAGGCCTGGGGGGACTGCAGTGAAGGGTCACGCATCTTCTGGATGTTTTTAGGTAAGTGTGAACCTCCCTCCCTGCATTTAAAGTGGAAGAAGTGCTTTGGTAGCAATAACAAGATGAAATGGGCTAGGTTCTGAGAAAAGACAGCAGCACACATTGCTCCCCTGCTGCAGGACCTCTCTACCTGGTCAAGCTCCTGCTCCTCTGAAGGGAGGAGTGTTTGAGTGTTTAAACACAGCCACCAAAAAAGTTCACTCCCGCACTGTATGCATGACAGGAGAAAACATTTAAAACAGTTCACAGACTCATAGAATCATTAGGGTTGGAAAGGACCTCTAGGATCATCAAGTCCAACCTTCATCCTAACATCTCTCTATCCATTAGACCGTAGCCTCAAGTGCTACATCCACTTGTTTTTTAAACACCTCCAGGGATGGTGACTCCACCACCTCCCTGGGCAGCCTGTTCCAGTGCTCTCACTGTTCCACTCTCTCAGTGAAGAATTTCTACCTAATATCTAATCTAAACCTCTCCTGATGCAACTTGAGGCCATTTTCTCTTGTTTTATCATTAGTAATTTAGGAGAAGAGACCAACACCAGCCCCACTACAACCTCCTTTTAGGTAGTTGTGGAGAGCAATAAGGTCTCCTCTCAGTCTCCTTCAGATTAAACAACCCCAGTTCCCTCAGCCTCTCCTCATGAGGCATGCTTTCCAGACCCCTCACCAGCTTCATTGCCCTTCTCTGGACCTGCTCCAGCACCTCACTGTCCTTCTTGCAGTTCTTTCTGTACAGATCTGATTGGTGTGTACCCGTCACAGACAGGTGCCCTTTATCTGCTTTATTATGGGCCTTTTGAGCAATTTTTTTTTTTTCATTATTTCATTCCCCTGCCCCAAGGAGGAATTAATTTTCCCCTGCAAATTCAATGCAATTTAAAAACATTTTTTTTTACTCTGTTTAGGAGGATGTGGATACAAACAGCATCATGCATTTGTATTTGTGCTTCATGAAAGCAAAAATTATCAAATGGTCAACAGTTTCAGAAGACCTGCAGGAATGAGAGGCCTGTTTCCCATTAAATCAGGAAGGGAATGGGGAGCAATTCCTGTGCTTTAAAGGAGATTAAATACCCAGAGCCCTCGAGAAAGCTTTCAGAATTTCACTCTTCAGTTACATGTTTTAGTTTGAAGGAGAAAAAGGAAAACAAAATCCCTCCTTCCCCACTGCATAGAGCAATAGCTGAAATCCTCCCCAATCCCCATGAATAATACAGCCAGCACAAGCTTAGCAACCACCTTTTAGCCAGCTGGGTTCATTTGGTGGTGAATGACAGGAATTTCTGGAGCCTGTTTATCCAGGAGGTGGGTCTTGGCACTGATGAGGATCCCCACCTGGCCTCCAAGCCGAAGCCTTGATAGGGTTGTGTTGGTCTGGTCTCAAATTGTCTTCTGCTGTGCTCTGGGAGAAGGAAGATTGTAACCAAAGAGGGTAAAATATGTCTTTGGGAAAGGTGGAGAGAACTTTTTCTGAGAAAGGGAGAAAAGTTGAAGTGGAGATGGTGGAAAAACTGTGCTGGGAGCCCCAGGCATGTCCCAAGCCCATCAATAAGCCTGCCAAGTCTGGGGAGTGCTGGGTGAATGCTGGTGCAGCAAAGAGGACACGGGCTGCAAAGTTTCCCCCATCTGTCTCTTTTTGGTCTGGGTGCTGTGGGGATTTCTGCAGGCTGGGGCAGCCAGGTCCCCAAACCCACCTCCAAGGGATACATCTTAGGGGGAGGAGGAGTGCACGAGGCTGATGAATATCTGCAAACTCAAACCACAGAGTGGCTTCCCATAGCTCTGGCTGGAACCTGATCAGGGCTGCTTGGTTTCCTCTGGGCTGATTGATGATGGCCTCTAATATGCTGATATACTTTCCCCATTTGAGGGGGATGGTTGATGCTTAGCATGTGGTTGGTGAAATGGCTCTGTGTTCGACGGTTTAACAAATTGTCTTGGCCAGGTTTATCTGTTGAGCTTCATTAGGGACCTCTGTTGCGCCAGATTCTGGGGGTGCTGAAAATGAGACTTGAATTGAGTTATTCCTTGTGGGTTGCAGGCTAATTTTTCTTTCATCTAAAGCCTTTTCATATTTGACCTCTCTCCCCCTTATCTGTGACGGGTAATTTGATTTGCACTGTTATTTCAAAACAATTTCTTTTGGTTCCCTTTGTGAGGCGAGAAAGGCAGGACTTAGGACTTAAGTATCACAGGCTGCTTCCAAGCTCTGTTTTGAAGAGACTTGGAGGGGGAGGGAAGGGAGAGCAATCCAACCAGAGCAGCAAAGTGTCTGTAGATTTCATTAGGGCTCCTCTGAAGTGCATCTCGGGTTTGCTCTATGAGAGAGCTGGAATGGAGGAGCAATGGATCACACCATGGGCTGTCAGAGCCCTTGTTCCTAACCCAGCTCAACATGCCAGTGATGCTGGTCTGTTTAGCAATTTATTCTTGGTGCAGAGCTGTACAGCTCCTCTAGTTAAACTGTGCTAGGATTTGTTTCTGGAGGAAGCAAAACCACATACACAACGTTGCAGCTCCCAACCTCCTCTGAGTTGAAAAACACGGTGCCTTCCGTTTCATTTCATGGTTGGTTTCCTGAGGTCATTGGTAGGGCAGCCAGCAGGCATCTTGAACAGCCTTCACTGAAGGACAACCAGGACAACTGGCCAGGGGGTGAAAGTGGCACTGGCATATTCAAAGGTCACCAGCATCCTGGCTTGTATCAGCACTAGTGTGTCCAGCAGGACTAGGGCAGGGATTGTCCCTTTGGACGTGGCACTGGTGAGGCCGCACCTCCAATACTGGGTTCAGTTTTGGACCACTCACTCCAAAAAGGACATCGAGGGGCTGAAGTGTGTCCAGAGAGGGGCAATGAAGCTGGTGAAGGGTCTAGAGCACAAGTCTTGTGAGGAGCAGCTGAGGGACCTGGGGTTGTTCAGCCTGAAGAAAAGGATGCTCAGGGGAGACCTTATTACTCTCGACAACTGGAGCCACGTGCATAGGTCCTGACTCTACTCCCAAGGAACAAGTGATAGGACAAGAGGAAACAGCCTCATGTTCTACCAGGGGAGGCTTACGTTGGACATGAGGAACAATTTATTCCCAAAAAGGACTGTCAAGGCCTGGCCCAGTCTCCCTAGGGCAGTGGTGGAGTCACCATCTCTGGACAGATTTAAAAGCTGTGGGGATGTGGTGCTGAGGGACATGGTTTAGTGGTGACCTGGCAGTGCTGGATTGATGGTTTGACTTGATGAGCCTAAAGGTCTTTTCTAACCTATATAATTCTATTGATTCTATGTGCTGTGCTGTCTTGGTGGATCTTGAGCAAAGCCCAAGCCAAAACTCTGACAGCCACCCCATCAGCATGGACATGCTGTCCCTGGGAACAAATGACGTCCCAATAACAGGCTGACCTTCTGCCTAAAATCTCAAATTTAGAGTAATTATAAAAAAAAAAAAAAAAAAGGCAAGCTGTGAGTCACCTGCAGCTTGCAAGAGAGGTTTTTTTTTTGCTCTTTCCCCGTCTCCTTTGTCCTGCCACGGGACAGGTTTCTTTTTTTCCCTTTCCCTGTCTCAAGGAGGTTTTCCCTGTCTTGTCCTCAGCTTTGAGACCTTTGGGAGCTGCTGTTTCATAGCAGAGCAGCTCAAACACCAAACGAAGAATATGAAAAATTGCTGCAAAAATACTGTGACAAGTGCATTGGCTGACAGTGCTCAATGGCAGCTCTCAAAGCAAAAAAAAAAAAAAAAATCTTTCTCCAGAAACTTAAAAATAATCTCCCAGATTATGTTTGGAGCTTTTAATTTCCTTTTTCCTTGGACAAAATTAAAGATGTTAACTGAAACAAACACTTCATGTTATGGCTGGTCGCTGGAAAAGTAAAGTGGAATAGGAAAAGGCATGTTAGCTGCCACGAAAGCCATCTGCTGGCTTGAGCAGCCTCGCACTTGTTCAGATGGGCAGCTGGTTGGAGCTAGGCTATGGTTCACACGCTTTTCAAATTTTTTAGTTGAATTTTCTTCTTTTCCAGACAACTTGGATTTCACTTGGAACCTATCTGGCAGGATTTGGCTTCCAGCCTGCTTGGAGCTGGGGCCCACGGAGATTAACGACATGGAAAATGAGGAACGCTGACCATAAAACCCTGTGGGGAAAAAAGCAGCTTAGAGCCAGCCTCTGGTCAGAAGGTGTGTGACTTGTTGGGGGATGGTGTTTGGAGAGGCAAAGGCTCCAGCAGCTCTTTTGAGGCAGCAGCCTTGCATTTAACAAAAGTGGCATAACTAAACTCTGACAAACCCTCTCATGAAGGAGCTGGAGTGCCTCAACTACAAATCCTTTCCTTACCCTCCTGAAGGGTGTGACCCTTGTTTCTGTGGTCAAGAATGTGTTCGTGAAAATACAGGAGACCATGGGCTATGGCAGGGATCATCCAGAAATTCAGGTCTTTGATTTCCCCTCCTGATGCCAAGAGGGCACATCCCTGTCCTGTTCCTCAGCTTTCCTGCTTTTCCCCTGTGTTACAAGAGCTGTGACATGCGTCCTTCATCACCTCCTGAGGGTTTTCCAGTGGTGATTCCAGTCAGTTTTCCCTGGCACAGGAAACACCACCAGCATCAAATCTCTTCTTTAATGCTGATAGGAAAGAGTTAGAGAGCAGAGCTGGAAAATACCAGTCAGTAGAATCTCCCTAACACCAGTGATGGGAAACCAGCACCTTATGAAGACACTGCCATGTGGCAGTGATGCCAGTCTTGCTTTTCCTTGAGAGCTCAAAGAAATTTGCTGCTGAAATTTGCTGCTGAAATTCAGGTTCAAAAGCCTGTTCGTGTCCAGATAACCTTCTCTCCAATGGGAAGGTCCTGGGGGTAAAGCATGCATCCCTCCAGCAGGCAGGGATGGTTAATTCTGAGCACAGGGAGAAGAAAACCATGAGTATTCCGTCTGAAATTTTCTGAGACCCTGAGTCATATAAAACAGAGCTATGTGGGACCATCTGGACTTCTCTGCACCCCAGGGTAGGGTGGGAGCTACCCTGGACACCTGGCTGCATCATGTGCCTGCTTGAGTGCTCATGGGCTTCACCTCCCCACAGATTTTGACTGTCTTTGAAGAAAAGCAATTATTGGTTATAAAATAGGATGACCTACAGAAAGGGCGCAGGAAACCCTTAATTGACAGGGGTGGCACATTCCTCTACAAACTGTACCCAGAATTAGCCTCCTAAAACTGGCAGCAGGAGCAATGTCTGCACCACCAGGCTGCTGCCAGGCCTCTACTTAAGACAAAAGATCGCAGTTTCCTAAGTGGTAGTAATAGGAGGCTTCATTCATTACAAATTTCACCTAGAAATACATTTTAGGGCTTCTTGTCCTAAAAGAATCAGCTTGTTCACCTCTTACTGCAGCAGAACAGCTTGGCCATAGCCACACTTTCTGCAGGAGGGATGTGAACAATGAAGGTGAGACCATCCCTGGACAGCTGCTGCTGGGCTTAGCAGCCTGGTGCCAAACAAAGAAAGCAGCTCTTGCTATTCAGCTGATTTTTAATCCATGGAATGTTATTTTCTGAGCGTGTAGCCTGGACAGTTGCTTCTCCAAAAACAATTGCAGGTTCAAAGGGAATGAGTTTCCGAAAGAAGGATGATTTGAGGTGGATGCAGCAAAGCCGGAGGGATGGGGATATGCAGTTTGTACATGGGATCAGGGGAAAGGTGTTTTCCACCTGTTTGTGTTTGCCTTTCTCCTGCAAGACAGGTGAAATAGGACTGCAAAACCAGGCATCTGAGCTGGAGATGAAGGAGACACAATGCCACAGCTCAGGTTGTGTAATGAGCAGCTGCTCAAAGATGTTTTCCCATCCTGTAATCCCATTGGAGAGAGAAAAATTAATTTTTCCCCATCTCTTCACAGAAGCACAAACAGCTCTGCTCCCTAACACTGCCACCCGTGCTCAAGTCCAGACCTGGTGCAGAGCAAATGACTTTTTACTTTTCTCCTGCAGTTTCATTTCTCTGAGGTGCCTGTTGCTGCCAGTCCCTAGTACAGAAGCTGTTTGCTGGCTGTCCCTTCTGCAGTGCTAATGTGGACCCACCCCTGGGAGGAAAGACAGGTACATGATCATAGAATCATAAAAAGGTTTTGGTTAGAAGGAACCTTTCAAGGTTCCTAGAAAAGTTCCTTTTTCCTGCAGAAAGTGTAACCCCCCCTGCAGTGAGCAGGGACATCTGCAACTACAGCAGGTTGCTCAGAGCCCAGTCCAACCTCGCCTGGAATGTTGCCAGGGATGGGGTGTCTCCCAGCTCTCAGGGCAACTTGGGACAGTGTCTCACCAGCCTCAGTGTCAAAAATTTCCTCCTCTCTAGTGTAAATCCTCACTCTTTTAGTTTAAAACCATCATCCCTTGTTCTATTGCAACAGACCTTGCTAAAAAGTCTGTCCCCATCTTTCTGATAGACCCTCTGTAAGTACTTACTGTAAGGCCACAAGAAGGTCTCCCAGAAGCCTTCTCTGGGCTAAACAACCCCAGCTCTCTCAGCCTGGCCTCACAGCAGAGGGGTTCCAGCCCTCAGATCATTGCTGTGCCTTCCTCTGGTCCTGCTCCAACAGGTCCCTGTCTCTCCTATGCTGAGGCCTCCAGAGCTGGACCCAGCACTGCAGGAGGGGTCTCACCAGAGTGGAGCAGAGGGGCAGAATCCCCTCCCTTGACCTGATGCCCACGCTGCTTTGGGTGCAGCCCAGGATGCAACTGGCTTCTGGGCTGTGAGTACACATTGCCGGCTTGTGTCCAGCTTTTCACCCACCACCACCACCACCCCCAAGTTGTTCTCCTCAGGGCTGCTTTCAATCCCTTCATCCCCCAGCCTGTATTGATACCAGGAGTTGTCCTGGCCCTGGTGCAGGTGATGATGAGTACCCCTATAAATGTCTCATATGTGTTTCACAGCATCCTGCCTTCATCTGGGATGGTGGATGTAGGCATGAGATAAATCAGAAGCTTGGAGACCAGTGATTTAAAATACCAGTACACGTCCCTTTCTGATCATGACCCTGTGAAGGCAGTGGGGGAGGAGGGACAGGACTGTTTGAAGTCCAAACCACCTGCCTTTCCTTTTCAGCCCCTTAAGCCAGTGCTGAGGTTGATTGAATCAGCATTCCCTGTCTGGAAGCAGGCTGAGGACAGATTCCTGCCAGACCTGGGAGTCCTGTCGCGCAGGTGGGGTACTGTGCATCTGCCACAGCCCCTGGGCACCCAGGGAAAGCAGCACCTCAGGGCATCCCCAGCCCTTGAAGGGACTGGGTGTGGGGCTTGATCCTTCAATTATTTTCTTTAACTTCAACCCAGGCAAGCAGTAAAAAAAATGGTGATTAGGGAAGATGAGGATGAATGAGTCCTTAGATGGGGAAAGGTGGAAATCACCTGTAAAGAAGAAAAAAAAAATATTTTTTTTAATACATATATATATATGGGTTAGGGGTTTTTTTATGTACCTAAATATATGTACAAGTCTGACCCAGTCCTGAACTTTTTTGGCAGGGAAGCGAAATTCATGAGGAAATACAGTGCAGCCTGCAATTCCTCATTGTATCAGTGGGAGTGATGTTACTGGGGCCAGTAAATCTGCCAGATGGCAATAGGGGGATTAGGTGGGAAGGTGGGACCTGTAGGAGGGTGTTGCATCTCCCCTCTCCCAGCTTCTGCTCCACCCCCACCTTCTTTGTTAAGGAATGTTAATTATCCCAGCTCCTGAAGTGCTCTTGGAGGTTTGTTTATAATAAAACCTTTATGGGGCTTAGAGATTTGGTTGTTTGGGGTTTTTTTCTCTATGGTGCAAGATGGTTGTGTGCACAGCTTTGGGGGGGATAGCAGTTCAAGGTGGGTATACCTGGGGTCTCTCCAGCTATGGGAGATTTGAGGTGAGGAAACTCCCAGAGGTACTACAGGCACCCAATGTGATGGTATGGTCTAAAATTTGCCCTGGCACCAGGCTGTGGTTCCCTGTTTGTTAATAACAAAGTCTGGTGTGGTATCACACCAGGTTAGGCCAGGCTGGATGTGGCTTTGAGCAATCTGTTCTACTGGAAGGTGTCCCAGCCCATGGCAGGAGGGTTGGAACTATATGATTTTTAAGGTCCCTTCCAACCCAAACCATTCTATGATTCTGTGACCACACAGCATCACCAGCATGACTGAGATGAAATGGCTGTGGACTACCTCCTCCAATATTGCTTTGAGTATCCTTCAAGACTTTGGTGTGCTCCAGTTTGTTCATTGGGTGCTTTTTGCCATGCTGAGGTAAGTTGGGCTGGGGTCAAGCTTCAGCCAACCCCACCTCCCACATGACCTAAGGCTGCTCATCCATTCACTGAAGCATTTTCAAGAAACTTTGAGAAATTTAATCTTTCCAAGATCTCTGCCTTAATTTAGGTTAGTTTGCAAACAAGGAATGGGCTCAGAAGTTTTCTGGAGGGCAGGGGAATGGAAACAACCAGACCAATACGTGCCTCGTTAATCCCCAAAGCCTCATTTGCTTAAGTAACCAGACCAGGGCTGCCAGGTTAGGGTGGGTCCCAGCTGGGTGTTGGCCACCCTGTGCTTTGCCATACTTGTGACATATCAAGGAAAAGCCTTTTCAACAAATGCATCAATAAACAGAGCAAAATAAAAGATGAAAAATAAAAATCAAGTGACTGGCAGTGGACCCAGTTGGCTCCTTCATCCCCATGTTTGTTTATTTTCTCTAGTTACCAAGGTCATCCTCACCAGTCCATCATTCCAGGAAAAAACACAGCATGGTCCTCCATCCCTGACCTTCCTCCTGCATTCCCTTCAGCTTCTGTTTCCTCCTCTCCCTCCCCAGCATCCTGTGTGAGCTGTGAAGGATGGGAGGCTTCTTTGGAGGGGAGGAGATAAAAACCAAGAAGTGCTTCCTCCCAGGGCCCACTGTGATTTCTTGTGAGTGTTTACAAGACTCATTCTGGCAAAAAGCAAACAGACGGGGGCTGTGCCAAGGTATGATATCACAGGGCTGACAGACTCCAGAGCTGCCTGGACAGATCCGGGAGAGATGAAAGGGGGTGAACTGTCTGCTTTGACTGGAGCCCCAGCTGATCACCTTGAGAAGATATAAGGAGTAAATTTTTTTTTTTTTTTTTTTTTTTTTTTTTTGTGGGGGGGGGGGGGGATAATAAATGTGACAGGCTGGGAAGGGGATGGTTTTGGTT
>JANHGN010002841.1:0-58475 GCA_024605025.1 Megaceryle maxima | reverse complement strand
GAAAATACCCGGGAGGATGAAAGGGGGTTAACTGTTGACCTTTACGGGGGCCCCAGGTAACCACCTTGGGAAGATATAAGGAGAAAATTTTTTTTTTTTTTTTTTTTTTTTTTTTTTTTGGTAGGGTGGGAGGTGGATAATAAATGCTACAGTCTGGAAAGGGAATGTTTTTGCTACCATGACCAAGCTGGAGATCATCAAAGCCTGCCAAACTGCACTATAGGGCATATATTTCTATGACTCAATGAGGGTTGCATTCACACAAGTAAAATATTGACCTGTTTGTTAGTGCCAAAGCCAAGGAACACACTACTCAGCTGCAGAGCTCCCCGCTTCCTAATGGGGCTGGTGATAAAAGCTTTTCTCCATGGTGGGCAGCCTTATCAAGCAGGGCAGCATGGCAAGGGCTGGTGTGCAAAAGCCAAGCATGAAATCTTGCCTTCCTAGAAAGGTTTGGGTTGTAAGGGACCTTTCAAGGTCTTCTAGTCCAACTCCCCTGCAGGGATCAGGGACATCTGCAACTAGATCAGATTGCTCAGAGCCCCAGCCAACCTAACCTTGAATGCTTTCAGGGATGGGGCATCAACCGCCTCCCTGGGCAACCTGGGCCAGTATCTCACCACCCTCAGTATCAAAAATGTCTTTCTTCTACTGAGTCCAAATCTTCTTAAACTTTTTTTAGTTTAAAACCATCACTCCTTGTCCTGTCGCAATAGGCCCTGATAAAAACACTGTGCTCATCTTTCTTACAGGCCTCAAGGAAGATGGGGCCTTGCAGCTGCCTTTCCCAGGGACCAGGTGGTTCCTCAGAGTCTGCATTAGCAAGGTGAGTGTGCTTAGGGAGAGGAGCAGGGACAGGGTTGTACAAGTCCAGAACCTCCTGGAAAGGTGCATCTCCAACCAAAGAATTTATTTTTTTTCTTAAATACCCTGAAAATGAGTTTCACTCCACTTCCCCTTCCTCCAGCTTGTGTGTCTTTGCTTCTGCTGTGTCTGTGGTGCAGAGAGGCTGCTCCTAGGAGAAACCTCCCACTCCCACCATTTCACAGCAACACAGAAATTCCATGCTAATTGCATAGGTCTCCCTGCCCACCACATTTCTGCAGCTGAACTATTAAACTTCTTTTGTACCTTGATATCACAGTGCATTACTAATTGCTTCACTGTGGGATGGGGAATCAAGGCAGTAAAATGTAGCTCTACAGTAGCAAAACCAGAAATAATCTTTGTGTCACAGGACTGGCACTAAAATGCCTGCATCTAATGTTCATCTCCACTGTCCCCAGCATTTCCTCATGACTTCTGTGTCAGGCTCCAAGAGGAACACTTGGGCTGGCTCAAACACACCGAGACACACAATAAATTATTTGGAGAAGAAAAAAGTACCTCAAGGAATTTCCAGACTGAAAAAAAAAATGTTCAACCTTTTCTTCTGAATTTCTCCATGGGGAAATTTGCTTTAGTCAACACAGGCTTTTTTTTTTTTTTTTCTTTTTTTTAGATTCGATTGAACTTTTTTTTAGTCCTTCATTTTTCTGATGCCAACAGGAAAGGGAGAAGCCCAGGCTCTGCCCAGGTGAAGACATAGGGAAAGACCTTGCTTGCTGATTCCCACAATGAGGAGTGTTTGGATGACCTTGTGGCTTTATGTCATTTCTGATGAGGGACCACAGAGACCTAGGATCCTGGTGAAGCCAAGGTTAAGTGCAGTGAACAAGAAAAGCCCTTCCATCTGTCTGGAAAGTGTTTCAACAAGCCACGCATGATACATTTGCAGCACTTATTTTTCAGAGCTTGGAATTACTGACAAGGTAAGGCCAGTCTAGATTCACCACCCAGCATTGTTTACCATCATCCCTCAAAGGCTACTCCAGGGCATTGCTGATGACCCAAGGGTGGCCTTTGAGGTGCAATAGTCTCTTACATGATGGGCTTTTACATTGGGTTTTAATTTATTTGCTTCCACCAGAGATTTCTCACAGGAGCATCCCAGCTGAAAGCACAGTCCCATTGTGTGGGGTTCAGGTCAGGAAGATGGGGAGAGGCAACCTGTGCTACAAAGGGTTCAAAAGAGAGGAGAAATGTATAGGAAAATGTAAGCCCTGTCCTCTCCAGTTTGAATGTAGGGAATTAACATGGAAGTGAATGATGGCAGGATGGGCTTTGCTCCGACATAGCTGTGTATTCATTTAACTCCACTCGTCCCTCAGGTTTCCTCTTGAATCAAGAGGAGCAAACTAGCACCTCAGAGGGTAATTTGTCATGTCAAGCTTTGGCTGTGATGAGCAACCTCTCTCCATTAGCGATGTGGCAAATGGCTTAGACAGAGCCCTATGTTCAGAGATATGGGCAGACATGTGGCCCAAATCCCTGCCGTGGAGCTCAAGGATGCCACCTGAAATATGCCATGAGGTACCTCTTGCACATCACACTTTCTGTTCTTTCCATGCCAAATTTTTCATTTTGCTGTGCTTAGAGAATCATAGAATTGTTTTGGTTGGAAGAGACCTTTGAGATCAAGTTCAACCATTTACCCAGCACTGACAGGTCACCACTAAACCATGTTCCTCAGCACCACATCTTCATGGCTTTGAAATCCTTCCAGGGATGGGAACTCCACCACTGCCCTGGGCAGTGACACAAAGGAGCGTTCAGACCACCCCAACCCAGGGACCATCACGGTGTGAAGTTAAACTGAGCTATGTTATATTGCACTGGTTAGAGGATGATATCATTTATAGGATGATGCTGGTTTTAGTATGTTTGGTTATAGCGCCCAGACAGCAGAGGCTCAAGGAACTTTCCACAATAGTGAAATGTCGCTACCTCCAGATGGTTTTGATCTTTTGTCAACTCTGTGATGACTGATGAGTTGCAGCATGTGTGTGCTACTACAAGGTGGTTTGGGTGCTAGAGAAGTGCTAGAGGCAGCAGGACACTGTCTCACAGCCCAGAGTAGAGGACTGTTATGGTTTCATGTTTCTCAGCACCTCACATACCAGCATCACCTTTTTTTACTTGGCATACTTGTGGTTGGGAGTCTCAGCAGTGATCTGAGAAAACATTGGTGTCCTTTCTCTGGTAACCCAACCTAATTGCTGGGAAATGACTAACTGGGGTTGGACCTAATCCTGTCTCATCAGCACTCTATCCTGCAGCTGCAATAGCAAGGAGGGAAAACTGGATAGGGTAAGAAAAGGGAAGGCAGTCCAAGCAACATCTCAGAAAGCCTGGAGATTTTTCCCCTGTGGTTGACTGCCTGCAGATAGCGGCTCCTCACCAGAAGGAGAACCAGTACAGGTGTCACCATGCCCTACAAAGTGTCAACAACTTTTTCTCCAAGCTCCACCATGCTCGTGGTCTAGGAGAACATCTGGCCAATGCATGCAGGACCTGAGTAGCCCTTGGCCTTACTGCAAACCCACAGCAAGACAACAGAGGTAACAGGATGACATGGGGTTGTGGTGATAGCCTCTAGTCCACAGTGCCTATGCCCTGTGGATGCTGTTGGACTCTGATGTCCAGTTTTGGTCAAGGGACCCAGAAAGGTGGTGGTGGCCTCCTGTAGCTCTTGAGTAACCCTTTCCCTGCTGTGGCAATTAGGAAGGCTCAGCTGGACCTTTGCAGGGGGTTGTGATTTGTTTTTGATCATCCTGAAGGGTTTTGTGAGTGGTTTGGTCACAGGAAGAGCCCTCTTACCCCATCTATGGGCAGCTTTATGAGAGTTTGGAAGAGATCTGCTTTCTCCTTATTTACATTAATGAACTTCAGAGATTATAAGGATTATGGAGATCAATCTGTGCTGACATGCTCCAGGTCAGCACCAAATCTGCTTTTAGGTAGTTGGCATCCTTCTTGGTGTCCCATGTTTCCTTGGTGGTGAAGCAGGAGACACGCTGCTGGAGCATGCTGGGGACAGGAGGTGCTGTCCCATAGAATGAATCAGAAATAAAAGAAGATGTGGGGAGACCAAAAGTACAACTCCCATGACATTTCCCAATGGAAAACTCTGCCAAATGGGTTTTAACAAACTCTCATTTTCTTAAAATGCTATGTTTCCATCAGCAAAATGGTTTACTTCACCCTTAGAAGATCCCACAGGTCACTGGGCAAAACTGTATATTCTTCACTTAAAAGGAGGATGGCTGGAGGACACCCAAGATTTTATCCTCTCTCAGGGCTGTGGCTGGCTCCTTATGCCTGAAGGATTGTTTCCTCCCATCCAGCGCTTGCTCCACTTCTGTGGCCTTCCAGAAAACAAGAGTCTTGCAGAGCTGCTCGATTCTTATCTCCACAAGACGCCTGCCCCAGGCTTGCAGCACAGGATCTCCTGCTTGCAGGGTGTTGCAATCTCTCTGGAAGGGGGCTGAGGCATGGGTGATCACATGCATTTCAAATTAGGATGCCTTTAACTCCTTCTCACATGCTGTCCCGTCTTTGCATTTAGTAGCTGTTTCTGCAGCTCTCCAGCCTGTGTTTTCTTTCTCTTCCCAAGGGGAGACATCCTGAGGATCTTCTTTCCCCAACTAGCATCACAACAGCCCTCTCTGGAGAACAACCTTGGTATTCCATGTGGCTCCTTCATTTTGAAGGTTGCTCCAGCAGCATTCTGGTGCTGTGGTTGATGGGGAAAACCTCCTCATATGGATGCTTTGAATGTGGAGTGTGGTGGACATCCATACCCTACCCAGAACTACGGATCTCCCCAACCAACCGACATCAACGTTTCCAGGAGGACACAATAGGAGGAAATAATCTCCTCAATTAGTAAAATTCCACCTCCCCCTAGTGGTTATGGAGCCAGTTGAGTCTGTGGTGGAGTCAGGGAGGCAAAGAGGAGCAAAGTGTTGCCGAGTAATGACTTATTAGTGCCTCTTTTCATCCTTAATGCCATCTGAAGGTCATAAGATGGGTTCCTACTCAGGTCTGTGGAGATGCATACCCATGTGACACATCCCTGGCATTGCCAAGCTGCAGTGTGAGCCATGAGCTAGGATGGTGGAGATGGGAGGTCACATCCTGCAGCTTCCTTTCTTGCCTTCTTTTAAAAAAATAGAAACACATATTTTTAAAAGTAATTATATTTTCTCCCTAAAGAAAGAAGCTAAAGAAATGAAATTACAATTGGCTACAAGGCATTAAATCTGTTATCCTCTTCCCCCACCTCTGTCTCGAGCCTGTAAGATTATGGGGTTTCACTTTTATTCATGGGCTGAATCAATTCAAACATATGGACAAAAGCCTGGAGAAGAAAGATGTTGTTAATCTGATGCTCTGGCTTTAGTTTCTGATGCTGTCAGCTTCTTGGAGAGTTAAAAATGAGTAGATGACAACAGAGCTGAGATGGGATAATAAATATCAGGCAAAGACCCCCCTTAGTTTGTCTGCTGATGCCCCAAGAGATGTTTCAGAACTGGCGGTAATCGTTACTGAGCGAACATCTGTCTGGGTGTGTGTGCGCATCTCCTTCTTGCTAAATAGTTCACAAATGGAGGGGAGGGAGCTCCTCACTGTGCAAGAGCTGAGCAGGACACCTGAGGCTTACCGTGGAGGCTGTAACTTTGTTTTTCCCTCTGTGACCCATCAAACCTGGCTTTTGTGTAATACAGAGCTGGTGGGCTCCATCCATGGCTCTGCAAGACCATGGCTCCAACTCTTCAGCTGGGTTTGGCTTCGAAAGTCTTGGTGACAGAGTGGTGGTAGAGCACATTACAATCCCCCACCTTCTGCCCTCTTGTGTTTCACCCCCTGGCAGAAGGTGCTGTGGGTGTCAGGGAGGAGAAATGTCCTACCTAGGGCAGACCTCACTGATATCTTCCTGAGAGCATCTCTGCTGGGATGGGTGGGTTAGCACTGAGAGAAACAGCCCTGCTTGCTTGTCCAGGGAGATGCTGGGGCAAATTCAGCCCTGGTGAGGCACCCCACAGCCAGGTATTTCTCCCCATGCCCCCATCCTCATGACAGGGTGCTCCCCTACCAGCCCTCCTTGGGAACAACCCAGCCAGTGCTCCTTCCCCACAGCCATGCCTACCCTGACCTTTCTCCCAGCATGGGTCTGGGGATGGTTGTGGTTGCCTGAGCACTGAGATTCCTCTTTTTATCCCCCACTTTGGAAGTTGGGAAGTTTCCAACATGAGTCACTGTCCGCCTCTTCTCAGTAATTAGCGCTCTGGGAGTTGCAAGTACGACTTTGGTGTAGTCTACTAGAACTAATCAAAGTATATCTTTCACATTTAAATGCAGTAAAACCATCATCCGGCCAAATCCCTCCTGACTGGCACAGCCCTAGCCTCAGTCCTCTGTCCCTTTGCTCTTTCCTCCTCCTTTTTTTTTTTTTCTGGTCTCTTTTATTCCTCCCTTTTAGCACTGTTTCCCACAAATATTTGTAACCTCCTTTCCCCTTAACTTTGGCAGAGCCCTTCTCAGGGAAGTTTTTTTTTTTTTTTTGTGCAAGCTTTGCAGCCTGTTTCCTTGTGTCTGTGAATGTGTCACTGTGAGTGTGGTCGGGTGTTGGGAAGTTGGTGCTTTGGGCTTTGTTTGTTTGCTTCACAGGCTTTTGACATCTTGAATAAGAAAACAATTTTACCATTTGACAATAGGAGTAAAAACAAATGACACGCCCTACTGCTTCTTTCAACTCCCCATTAAAACCTCTTCATTTTTAATTGATTTCAGGAGTAACTGACCTTTTTAAGGATCAAAAAACCCCTTAATTTGGGCATTTTTCCCCTCTTTGTTGGCCATCTTGTTGTATAATTGCCATATGAGTGGAAGAGCTCTGGTTGCTTCACTGGTGTAAGCTCCGTGCATGGTGAAGACCATCTCCAAAGCACTGTTTGCGGATGCACGTTGGTAAAGAAGCCCCCTCTCCAGCCTGTTCAAACTGGCCTCAGAGGTAGGATGCTCAGTTATTGCAGTGCTGACATCTTAAAAGACTCGAGCAGTCTTAAAGCTGTGTGCTTGGAGTGGTCTCAGGAAGGGGGTAGCCATATGTGATGGTGGGGCTCAGCAAATGAATTTTCTTGACCCCTGTCTTCCCAAGACAAAAACTTTAGGTTTAATTCACATGAAGTCCAGCATCATTTTTACTTCGTGATTTGCATTTGAGGGCAATACTTGTCTGAGGAGGTGGTGTTAGAGCTGCAGACATCATATAATTGTTCTTGGGCTACTGGTCCCCAGTGTCAACAAATACCAGAGGAGTAATATGGCAAACCCAGGGGACTCTGCAATGGGAATTTTGACTTCGTGAGGTGGGTTAGAGGATGAAAACAAGCTCAGAGGCCAAGAGGGCGGGACTGGGGAAGGACCCAGGTGAAAGGTCTCAGCAAAGGAAAACTGGTGGGTCCATGCTACCAGGGGTACATGCTTTCTGTTCTGCACAGGCTGGTTAAGATGGGCAGGAAAGCAGCCACTGCAGACAGCTTCTCCTGAGCTGCAGTCACTGCTTTGCTTTGTCTATGCACTGCACCATGCTCCTGCAGCGGGTATTGTCGTGCTTTGGACTACGGTAGTCCTGCCTCTTCCATTGTGTCAGCCTTTCCCAAGGTCCTGCAATGGGGCATGTCATGCATGATCAGTAACTAAACACACGTGTCTGTAGCTGAAAAGGACAGGCAAAGCTTTGCTATGATCATCCAATGTCATGGACTGAAGACCTCACCTTGAAAAAGCAAAGACTGCTTGCAAGAGGTAAGCTACAGTCACAGAACAGAACCATAGAACTGTTTTGGTTGGAAAAGACCTTTAAGATCATTGAGTCCAACTGTTAACCCAGCACTGCCAGGTCACCACTAAACCATGTCCCTCAGCACCATAGCTATACAGCTTTGAAACCCCTTCAAGGATGGGGACTCCACCACTGCCCTGGGCAGCCTGGGCCAGGCCTTGACAGTCCTTTTGGGGAAGAAATTTTTCCTAATGTCCAACCTAAGTCTCCCCTTGTGCAACTTGAGGCTGTTTCTTCTTGTCCTATCACTTGTTACTTGGGTGAGTCATCCATTCCCTCTGTCAGACAACTCCTCTGAGAACTGCACTCTGTGGGTTAACAGCCTAACTATGTCAGAAATGTGTTGAAACAGAATATAGGTTTTCTGCTGAGATCAAAGGCATGCTCAAGAAAAGGCAAGCCTCAAGAAGAGGCTTGATTTGGGTATTTAGCAGTGCAGGTAGGAATGCTGAAATTTCGTAGGGGGATGGGTATTTTTCCTTGTAACAATGAGATGTTTCTTTCCTGGAAGTGGAGTGCAGATTCCCTTGTCTTTTGATACCCATGATGTGTGTTGTAGCTTGAATTCCTCCCAGATGACTCGAGTTCTTAAAGATAAACTTCAGAGTTGGAATTTTGCATTCCCTCTTCATTTACTCATCTCTGTTTTCAGTTCTTAGGATATACAAAGATATATAAGCACTGACTTTGCTAGGAGCAAAATTTTGAAATGTTGAAATATTAATTTGGGATGAACTGAGAAAAGAAATTTCTGAAATTGGAAATTTCTGACAAACCGGAAGGAAGGATGAGGAGAGGAGAGGAGAGGAGATATTATTTGTCAAACAAGGTATTCAATGAGCCTGAAATGAAATATTTTACTTGGACATTTACTGTTTCATATTCTAAAATTAAAACAAAACAAAACAAAAAAAAAAAAAAAAAAAAACCCAAAAAACCCAACCAAAAAACAAAAACACAACCCAAACCCAAAAACTTTCAAATCAAAGTACTTAGAGAGTTTTCATTTAGAAACACTGGAAATATGCCTTCCTGGGTTTTTTGCCAGATTGGTGGTGTTAAAACAACCACTCTGTGAGATTTGTGCAAATTGTTGTATTTTTTAAAATATCCATTTAAAAATTATCACCCACCTCTACTTACCCTGGCTTTTTATGGTTTCCCAAAGTCCTAGCCAGCAATCCCCAAACAATCAGCCACTCTCTGCAATCCAGGCGGTAGATATCCACAAGCCAAATTTCACCTCTGGGTGACTGTCAATAAAGCTGAGGACAGAATTTGAGAGTCTAGGAGTTAATGAAGAGGAAGATGTTTTTTTGGCACCGATTCGGGAAAGCATCTCAGTCCAGCCCAGGCCTGTAGTGTGTGCTTAGATGCAAGTGTGAGTGTAAGTCCTATTTGGCACGTGTTTGAAGTGCTTTCCCGAGTCAGGGCCTTCAGTCTCAACCTCCTAAAAATTTTGGCAAACCATGAAATGTGCTTAAAGACAAGAAATGAAAACACGTCGTAGTTGGCAATAACCTTTCAGTTTTGAGGGATGTTCATTTTATAGGTCAAAGACATATGGGAAAATATCTTGCATTTCCCAAATAACAATGCATAGTGTGGGGAACAATTTAATCTGAAACAGCATCGTGGGGTTGGGTCGTTAATGAATCTTGGATGCAGTCATCCTCATGGTCCAAAACCCATCTGGAATGGGGCGCCAGCTAGCTAGGGATGGATGCACCTTGATGGATCACCAAATGAAATCCCACCTGCACAGATCTACAGGCTGGTGGTCTAACCATGACAAACAGCACAAGGATGTGGGTTGTCCAGGCTTTCAGGGTTGAGCACTAACCACCTGCATGTCCCTTGCACCTCATCCAATGAGGTCCCCAGCGGCCAGCTCTTCTAGAGACAAGATTCAGAGCTGCTCCAATGCCATCCTGGCACATGCCTGAAAGTGGGAAGTTGATCCTATCCAATGCTACAAGCACTCTGCAAAGACCTTGGCTGTGTGAACTCAGAGGAAGCCAAAAACATGACAAGGGTGGACAGGCATAGCGTGCATGTGGGAGGTGCAGAGGTTGGTACAGAGACACAACTGAATCCTCTGAAGAGAGGGAGGCTGAGCAGTCCCTGGACAGGGTCTCCTCACAGATATCCTCCCCTTCTTGTGGGAACAAAGCTTGTCCCTCATTCTCATCCCGGAAGGAGTGAAGCATTGAATTGTTGAGTCAGGGCAAGTTACTTTCCATTGTAGCAGATGGGGTTTTGTAAAGAACCCACTGGACTTCAGTGCTCTAGCCTGCAAGATAATGGGAACATCCCAGCCAGCAGAATTTGGCTCAGGATTTTGACTGTACAAAGGAAACCCCTGGCTTGTGATTCGTTCTCCCCCACCCCAAACTGCTCATCATTTGGCTCCATTTCAAATCCAGCCTGTAAAAAGCAGTGGAAAAACTACATGAAGGAGCTTGATTGCATGTCCACTGTGTGTCAGTTGACCCCAGAGTGACAGGGCCCCATGGACCCTTTATTTTTATCTTGGTCTGGGATTACTTTTCAGCTTTGTAAGAGAGTTGGAGGTTGGGGACTGTGTGACTTTCAGGACAGGATGCAAGTGTGGAACAAAGAACTTACCCTCTGCTCCTAGCCAAAATCCACAGCCTGATTTTCCTTCATGTTCAAGTATGTTTGTGTTGGTAGACCAGACAATCCTGCAGATCCTGGAGGGGATGATACATGAATGAGTGTTTTCCAGACCTGTTTCCAAATATGAAAGCCTGAGTAAAGGTTGAGTGAGTATCACTCACAGCTCTGTTTCAGCTTCTGAGCCTTTCAAGTATGGCTGCTGCTACTTTCGATAGGGCATCATCTGGGAAATCTCCCTCTGAAGAAAGATCTGCTGTTGGCACCAGGACGTGTCAGAGGACATAAGGAGCAGGTGGCGTGTGCTTTTGTTGTTGTTGAAGTTATTCACCCTGCTGGAGGAAGCAGCATCGTCCCAGTTAAGTCCATCAGGATCATTAGGAGGGAACAAGGCTTAGACCTTGACTTGGGCAATGCTGAATTTGTCTTCTTCCCAGTGTTTTTCCTCCTGCGTCACCTCCTCCTCTTGATTGTAGCTATATCCACACAATGGCCCCAACCCACAGGCACTGTCCTTCATGCTGAGCTGGGCTGGGGGGCTGAAGGTGACCTAGTCAGGGTAAAATAACAGCCATGGCCAAGTGTGCTGGAGAAGCAGAGCCAGCTGTGCACTGGGTGTGAGATGCCCACATTTACATCTTCTTGGGGGTGGATCTATAGGTACTGTTGTTAACAAGTCCATCACTGGTTGTGATAGGCAGTTCTTCATGTTGATCATGTCTCACCAGGGCATAAAAAAAGCATTGGGCTATGCAGGTATTGCAGCCACTGCTGAACAGCAATCCACAACAGTTCAGTCTTTGGCCAGGTTGACTCAGGAAAATGCTCAAGCCCCTAGCCTGAAAATGATGTAAGACTTTGGAGGAGTTTAAATCCAGAACTCAGAAGTCACCCAGTGGTTTTGAAATGTCCTGTTTCAGTGTGGTTGATGGGAGTTGAGACCCATCTGAAACCACCAAATATGCTTGTAACTGCAACCCCACTGTGGGGTGGGAACTTTCTACTCCAGGGCAGAAAGTGCATTTTGCTCTGGGAAGGGACAAGTTGTGGGATTTTTGCACGCAGCTGTGAAAAGCAGCTCGTCTCTTTCAGCAGGATTTGAGCACCCAAATCCCATAACATTGATTGAAACAGGATGTCTGAATCACCTCCTCCTTGAGTGGCAGGAGACAATTTCTTCTCCCATGCTAGTGGACCTCTGAAACTCTCCTCAAAACAGGAGGGTGCTGTCAGATGAACAATCAGCGAGAACTACCACTGGAAAAGTGCACTAAGATCATGCAGGATTTGTACAGCAACAGTAAAGCTGAACCTTTTGGGTGTCTCCAAGCTGTCCCAGGCAATGGTAGGCAGAGAGACCTTGCAGCAAGTGCTGTTCCTCTCAAGGACATGTGGTTTCCCAAGGAGAAACACAGATACTTTTTACTCTGGCTCATGCAGTTTGGTTTGCTCTTAGACACTGAGCTTTAGCTGGATTCTAGGATATGAATTAGTGCAAGATGCTTTTTTTCCATGTTTTATCTTCAAAGCAAAGCATGTGCATGTATAAAGTAGAATGATAGGATGGCTTGGGTTGGAAGAGAACTTAAAGATCATCTAGTTCTTACCCCTCTGGTCCCGGGCAGGGACATGTCCCACGAGATCAGGTTGTGCAAGGCCCCATCCAACCTGGTCTTGAACATATCCAGGGACGGAGCACCCACAGCTTCCCTGGACAGACTGTGTCAAAGTCTCGCCACCCTCACAGTGAAAAACTTCTTCCTAATTTCTAATCCAAATCTCCCCTCTTCCAATCTGAAGCCATAACCTCTTGTCCTGTCACCACTGGCCCTTGTAAAGTGTCCCTACCCAGCTTTCTAGTAGGCCCCCTTCGGATACTGCAAGGCTGCAATAAGGTTTTCCCAGAACCTTCTCTTCTCCAGGCTGAACAACCCCAACTCTCTCAGCCTGGCCTCACAGCAGAGGGGTTCCATCTTCCTTGTACCCCTTTGAATCTGCTTCAACAGGTCCACGTCCTTGTGTTGAGGCTCCAGCTCTGGATGCAGTACTCCAGATGGTGTCCCATCAGACCTGAGTAGAGGGGGAGAATCCCCTCCCTTGACCTGCTGGCCACACTTCTTTTGATGCAGGCCAGGATGTGATTTGGACTTTCTGGGCTGCACTCACACATTGTTGGCTCATGGTGAGCTTTTCATCAAGCAGTATGCCCAAGTCTTTCTCCTCGGGACTACTCTCTATCCATACTATTTTTCTATCCATACTATATTTCTATCAGTTTCTGACGGTGGTGTTTGGTTTTGCACTTTCCAGCCACCCCTGCATGTCCAACTGGGTGCTGATGCTCTGAGAACAGGGATGGCAGAGCCATTAAAACCAGGCAGAAGGCTGCTGATCTGGTGAGAGACAGCAGAGAGGTTTCACAGCCCTGACACCTTTATTTTCCTAGCTGTCCTGACTGGCACTTTGTAAATGGAACCCTGGAGGCAGGATACTGAGCAAAGCTTCCAAAATAGGTTGAGACTTGGAGCAGTAAAGAACCACACTCTGGTTTTGGAGAATGAAATATCCCCCTTGTTAAAGAGAATGTGAAGGGGGAGAAAGAAGTCGGTTTGGTGGTACTAAATGAAAATTTATGAGCCAAGCTCTTTGAGGAGGAAGGTAAAGGGAGGTGATGGTTTTGTTCAGAAGTGAAATCATCAGCTTCAAGCCTGACCTTTGGTTTCTCCTGACCCCAATACTAATGAAGGGGAAAGGGTCTTGCCATATAAACTTGTCACAGCATGACGCTCAGTGGGGTAAGATCTGATTACAGCGCAGCAGAGCTGTACCAGAGGTAGCTGTTCCCAGTCTATGCTGTGTTGTCGTGCTGGGGGAAGACTGCCCCTCTCCCCCCACATCTTCCTCACTCAGCTGCCCCTAACAGGGCTAGGGGTGTGTGTGCTGCAGCCTCCTCTCAGGGAGCTTTCACATCCAGCTATGGTTTCAGTCCCTCTCATCCCAGAAGGTTGCAGAGGTGTATGGAGTGAGGTCTGCAGATTAAAAATGTTGACATTCTTCATTTAATTCTATTTTAATGCCGCATTAACAAGTACAGGCTTACTAAGGCAGAGCTGAAGTACCAGTGCAGAGAAGCAGAGTTTAGCATGAATGAAACTATAACCTGAGAGAAACACTGAATATACAGAAAAAGGGGTGTGAATTGAAGCTTGAATGAGCCATCCATCTCCACACTGACGTGTCTCCATGTGGTCTGTAAGAGCAGGCTTTGCTTACTTTCCTTCCTTTACTGCACGCTGACCCTCTTCTTCCTCTGCACTTCTCCATTCTCACTTGCAGTCCCTTTTTTGTGGCTTTGGAAGGTAGTTCTCTGTGTTGTGTCTCCAGAAGAGACAAATCTCACTCCACTGCAGCCCACTGCTAGAATGTGAGATGGTTGGGACAGGGCTGTGAGGATGATGAGAGGACTGGAGCATGTCTCTGAGAAGGAAAGGCTAAGAGACCTGGGGCTGTTTAGCCTGGAGAAGACTTAGAGGGGATATTCTCAATGCTTATCAATAGCTAAAGGGTGGGGTTCAAGAGGATAGGACCAGACTCTTGTCAGTGGTACCCAGAGACAGGACAAGGGGCATCAGGCACAAACTGGAACCCAGGAAGTTCCATCTGAACACAAAGAGAAACTTCTTTGCTGTGATGGTGCCAGAGCCTGGCACAGGCTGCCCAGAGAGGCTGTGGGGTCTCCTTCTCTGGAGAGATTCCAAACCTGCCTGGACAATGTGATCCTGGGCACTCTGCTCTGGGTGATCCTGCAGGGATGCCCCCCCGGCAGGGGGGTTGGACAAGATGATCTCCAGAGGTCCCTTCTAACACCCACTATTCTGTGATTCAAGATTTGATGGATATTCATTTCTCTGTTGGCTTTAGGTTGTGAAAATTGCCCCAGTAGCTCAGCTTGTCCTTGCACCCCAATGAGATGAGGATGACCTGTGTTGGCAACCAGCAACTGAAGCACAAGCCTGAACCCTGGTATGAGTGGGCCATGGACAACCAGGTACCCCCAGCTTATTCAATGTGCCCAGAGATGCATGGTGGTGGTACATGGCAGGATGCCTGGATGTAGCTGATGGTGATTGAGCAAGGAGTCACAGGGAGACCTGACTGCAGGGAGAGTAAGCCAGATAATAACTCATGCAAATATCTCTTTAGCCATCTCCTCTGAACTCACGTATCCTGGGGACGGGGGGCAGGGGGGAATCAATTGGAAGGAAACTGGCTTCCCTTCATGGTCAGGATATTAAAAATTGAGTGTAGGCATAATCACAACCACCCTTTTCTGGGATGGAGCAGCAAATGGGATTCCCCTCTCCTAGCGGTGTACCTCCTGACATCTCACTTGGGGTGCTTGGGATGCCATGAGGCCACCAGGAAAACATGGTTCCTTGGTTTGTATCACCCCCACTGAATTGCAAGGATATGGCTGAGGTCAGATGTCCTTATGCTTCCCAGGAGCATCAGTGCCCACCAGGTACTAGAGCTTGGTGTCACATGTCCATCGGATGGAAGGTGGCATTGGTGGGATAGGGTGGTGGCCATAGGAGTAACAGGCACTATCTGTGATTGTCTCTGTTGCATAGAGGAAGCTCTGATGAAACATGGTCTGGTGCAGACCAGTGGTGTGGGATAGAGGTGTCCAGGAGAAAAATCAGAGCAAATATGAAGGTTAGAGGCCTCATCTTGGATGGATGCTAAAGAATGGCCAAAGTTGGCCATGTAGGAGGCTTATGCTTAGGTGTGGCAGCTGTATGACTGGCCCCGTGAATGGGATCTGCCAGCTTTGGCATGAGCCACACTAGTGAGGAAAAGGCTGTGCCCATGGAGCTCCCTGCCCAGTGTTTTAGGTCCATCACCCCACCAGGACTTGCTCTGACTGCCAGTTAGTTGAAGAGCCCTTCTCAGCCCCCAACCTTTGCTGAGCATCCAGAGGGGTGAGGAGGAGGAAGATGTTCAGCCAGTTCCTCATGCCATACACGAGGAAGCAAAGGGCTGTTGGAAGGAGAGGGGTCAGGGTCAAAAACTGGTGGTGCAGGTGCTGGAGCCAAGCCCTGATGCCAGACCCAGGCGGGCTGGGGGATCATGGTGCAAGTCCCCACCTCCCACAGTGTTCTGTGAGCTGCTGCCTCGTACATCGCCGGGACCATGCCAGTTGGTCCCTCGCCCAGTTCCTGCTGAGTTTCCACCAGATCACTAATTTGGGAAAGCAAGCTGCAGTCTGGCAGGCTGCTTTTGAAAGAGGTTTCTGAAATAAGGGATGTTAGGAAATTTCATTATGTATCTTGCAGCCATATGCGAAGCAGGGATGTGTTTTTCAACTAACTAACTACCCGGACAACTCAAAAGACGTGATGAACTGCAAATGACCCACAGATCCCATTGTTTCTAGTAGCTGGTGAAAAAGCCACAGCAACCGAGGCAGGGATGTCAGTCCCGTTTTAAAAACAATGCTGCTTGAAGTGGTGGTGTGAAGCTGGGGCGCAGGGGGAGGGAGAGTGCCCTTCATCAGGGCGACTTGCTGTGGATGAAGGACATGACACTGACAATAAGGAAAAAAGCCCAGAGCAAACGGTGCAAGTTCCCGGCCTGGGGCTACCTTTGCATGCGAGCAGATTGCCGCTGGTATGCCACGCCATCGAGCGCAGCATGAGCACATCAGCATTGCGAAGGCTCAGCTGGAAGCACATGCTCCAGCCGTATCCATCATCCAGGCTGGAGTACGGATAAGGGAGGCTAACCCTTGTGTAAGTGTTGGCCAGAGGAAATATGACTTATCTTGAAGAAATGAATCATGTTTCAGCAAATGCTTCCTGCAGAAATATTTTTCTCACAGCCTTTGTTTGGGGTTTTGGCAGATCTTGGAGTTGCTGGCGTTAGCAAAAGCTGTCCCTCCCGCCCACTGTTCCTGGGGCTTGAATGGGAAATAAGGAATAAAAGCAGAGGGTACGTGGAAGGCTAAATCCATCACCACTTCTGCACTGCACTGCAGCAGGATATGAAGTTTACGGGCGAATTTCAAAGGAGATCCCCAGATAAAGTTGAGGAGAGCCACGTGCTCAGCTGCTCTTGCAACCATACCCGAGCTGGGCAGCCAGCTTGCAAATCTGCCTTTACAGCCTCCTGCAAACCCCTGTCAGGTGCTGAAGTTTGCTGGAATCCAGCCTCTGGTTCCTTCTTTCTTTCCTGAAAAATAACATTTTGAGAGGGTGAAGTGGAATATGTCCTTCTCCCTTTTCAGAAAATGTGCGGTTCACCCCAGAAAAAAAATAAAAAAAAAAAAAAAAAAAAAAAGGGAAAAGCCACATTTTGGCTTGCAAATCAACCCTTAGCTCCTTTCCTTCTGCAAAGGCTTTGACAAAGCTCCTGCCTGCCTGCAGGGAGAGAGCACCATTTGCACACATCGCCTGGGGTCACAGTTCAAGAGGAGGGAGGAAAAAGTCCGTCTTGATGTTGGAGAGCTTCAGGTCTTTTTTTCCTTCTCAATGGTAGGGGATTTTTCTTGGGAAGGCAATTTCATTCCTCTGCCTGGTAGGCTCACCAATCATTTTAAAATAGACCCCCAGGGGAATAAGGCCTTTAAAAGCTCCATTTGCTCCCAGTCATTTTACACAGTAACCCAAGATGAAGTGGAAGATCTTTATTTAAATATGAATTAAGCTCCAACCTTACTCTTTACTGTGTTATTTCCCTTTGAGGTTTACTTTGATATTATTTCAAAGTCTTGAAGCTAACAAAATGCTGGCCAATATTTAAAGTGACAGGAGAGTTCTGGAAAAAAGATTTAGGAGGCAACTAAAGTCTTTCAATGCAGGGCTCTGAAACAAGACAGGAAATCATAAAAGGGCTGAGTGCATTTTACCATGCTCAAAACAAATTCTGAGACTACAAAGGCGAGTGGAATGGCATTGAAACCACAAAAAGCATCAAGATATAGCTGAAAAACCTACATCAGCTTGAATTACTTCATTAAAACATGGGTGAAGTGCTGGTGATAAGGAGCATTTTCTTCTTATTAGGCTTTAGGTGACCAGCTTATGGCTACTGATTTGGTGCTAGAAGTGGGAGAAAGGGTTAAAGATGATACATAAATGCATGATTTTTAATGCATTCTGAAGAGAGCATGCCTGAATGATGAAAGGATGGGTTGTGGAAGATGGTCTTTGCTGGGCTTAGCCTATCCTTTTGCCCTTTCTGGCTTCCAGCAGTCCATCTGCTGCTGAAGCAGCTGCTGGAAGAGGTTCTGTCTGCTCGTAGAATATGGAGAAGGACTCAAAGGGAAGGGTCTGCTCCTCCCAGTCCACTGTGTATGTTGGTTGGCCAGGTGAGGCTCACCGAGGAGTCCCAGAGAAACACTGGTGAAACTCTCTTGGGGTAGTGGGCATTGCCTCAATATCTGTAATTGCAACCTCTCCTCACAGTGAGTACTTCGAAAGAGATCTCCAAAGTCCAAGCATCCAGAAGTCACCTGTTGGTTTCAAGATCCATGTTTAGTTGAATCCAGCAGCGAACAGAGCCCTCATTCAAAATACCTGAGGACATTTCTGGCCAATGCTGTGAACAAAACTAGGCAGAACAAATGGAGGCCACTAGAAGGGGAGTTGTGCTGTACGGGGGACGACCACCTGCAGTGCTTTGCTCCCCAAGCCTGGCCAGGTGACATGCAAGATGAATTTCATCAAAAACTCTTGGGCAACAGCACTTTCACATCACTTGTGATGTACACTTGTGATGTACACATCTAGGTACAATTGTAATCTTTATGTTTAACTCTGTTAAAAGGTCCCTTTGTGGCTATGCTTTGTAACAGCAATAAGTAGAAGATTTATCACTAGCTTGATCATATGTCTGACTGCATATGGGTGCCTGTGAAGGCTCATGGGCTCCCTGTCTTCCAGGTTTGGGTGGGATGCAAACTCCCCTAGCTAAGGTCTCAGTGCTGAGATGATACTTACCAACATAGACCTCTCTTTGCTGTCACTCTTTGAGGGGGGATGAATTCATCATCCCAGAAATGGTGCCTGTGTGGTCCCAGCCAAGTGAGGACTCCACATTTACAAGCATCCCCTGGGAAAAATTGTTAATGTTCCTCCTTCCCCAATCCCTCCTTGTTGTCAGCGTTCCCCAGCTCTTTGAAAATGAGGTGGCTTTGGGGGACAACAGGGAGAAAAGACATCCCAAGGGGTGGGACTTGGGGTGTGGATTTGTTCGTTAGGATTTTTTTATTAAACCCTATTTGACCTGGTAGTGCTGCATTAGATGTTGGACTTGATGATCTTAAAGGTCTCTTCCCACCAAAATGATTCTATGATTCTATGATTATTATTTCCTTTGGTTTGTATCAAGGACTCGAGATGAAGTGGCAGCTGAAGACTTTTTTCCCCCTTTTGAAAAAGGGGGAGGGGGAATGTTGGTGGTGCTAGGCTCATCTGGGATTGAGTAAAAAACATAAAAATGAAAGAAAAGTTCAGCATGCTTTATATCATCACCTCAGTGCTTGGCTTCTTTCCAGTGAATATTTTACTTCGTTGTTGGTCAGACCCCTACACAAAATAACATGCTCTGGGTGCTCTCTGTAGCCTTTCTGTAGGCTTTCTGTCCTTTCTGTAGGACAAGAGGAAATGGCCTCAAGTTGTGCCAGGGGAGGTTTAGGCTGGACATTAGGAATAATTTCTTCCCCAAAAGGCTTGTCAATCCTTGGCCCAGGGCAGAGGTGGAGTCCCCATCCCTAGAGGGGTTTCAAAGCCATGTAGATGTGGTGCTGAGGGACATGGTTTAGTGATGACCTGGCAGTGCTGAGTTAATGGTTGATACTGATGATGTTAAAGGTCTTTTCCAACCAAAACAATTTAATGATTCTATGTACACAGAGATGGGACAGTCCAGGACCGATATTTAGCTAGGCTCTGCCTGTGCATGCTGCTGCCACAGAAGAGCAACCCTGATGTTGGGAGCTATTGCCTGCAGATGAGCCCAGTCCATTAAGGGATTTTTTTGTTTTGTTTCATTCTCTTTTGCTCAAGTGTCTGTCCCGGTGCTGAGGTGTCTCTTGCAGAGCATTGGGGTTTCATGCAGGGGTGGGATTGGGAAGGACAGATTCGATCACATTGGGAATTAGGGTAAACAGTATGATAAACACTACTGAAACTCCTGCATATGAAAAAGAAAATCTATATATGTTAAAATGGGGAGGGAATTTTTCAGGGAATGTAGTGATAGGATGACGGCTAACAGTTTTGTGCTGAAACAGAAGAGATTTAGATTAGATATTAGGAAAAAGTTCTTCACTGTGAGGGTGGTGAGACACTGGCACAAGTTGCTCAGAGAAGCTGCGGATACCCCATCCCTGGAGGTGCTTAAGACTGGGTTGGATGGGGCTTTGAGCCACCTGGTCTAGTGGGAGGTGTCCCTGCCTATGGTGGGGGGGTGGAACTAGATGATCTTTAAGGTCCCTTCCAGCCCAATCCATGCTGTGATTCTGTTATGTCCTGCACATGACAACACAGATGAAGGTCTAGGGGATGGGTTTTACCCTTACTTCATCTTCTTCCTAACTAACCTATGTAGCTGGCTATGGGCTGCAGCTTGTGCAAGATGAATTCATACAAAATGAAAAGCCTTTTCAGCAACTGATTGACATGTGTGTCATGCTATTCATCCATTCAAAAGTGTTTTCTCTTAAAATTCCGCTATCTGGAGAGTTTACATCTCTCAAATTGTCAGGACTTCTTGAAGTATTTGACAGTGTCAGTTCTTCCCTTGGGAACTGAAACCAGTCATCCAACCCCCGCTGGCATGGCTGTTTTCCAGCTGGCGTGACTTGGTTTTACAGTTCTTACTTTTTCTATCTGAAAAAAAAAAAAAAAAAGTTGTGTCACATCTCTGGGCTGCAAATGTACCTCTCCAAGGCCTTTCACCCACAGAAGCCTTGGATAAGCCTCAGAATTCATGGAAGAGGTACCAAACAGAGCTTGTGAGCATTTATATATGAGTAGTTTGTTTATTATGAGTAGTTGCTAGTGCACTTTGTGATCAAATGTTTTGCTCTTCCAGGACAGGTCCTTAAATGTGTGGTATTTGAGATGGAGTTCAGCAGCTCAGACCCTTTGTGGCATTAAGGAAGGCACATGGCAGTTACAGTGGCACCACTACAGTTGCATGCATCTGTCCTGTGGCTTGGGTTGGTCTGACCATCTCCTTCTGGTTCTGGACATGCTCTGGGAGTGTGGAGCAGCACAACAGGCTCTTCCAACAAGCCATTAATAAGGCTGAAGTTGGGTGCCCATTCTTGGCAATGTCCCTCCTTGTGGTGAAATCAGTTTGGCACAATCTGGAGAATTGTTGAAGATTTACAGAATTGCAGCAACTAGCACAGAAACATGCATACCTTGGTGGAAAAAAAAAATCATTCCATTTGCAGCATGATGTGCTGCATTGCATGACATCTGTTAAATTCACCTTCTTAAATGGTGCTTTTGGCTCTGCTGGTACCAAAAGCCCAGACTGGGATGTCATTTATTTTTCAGAAAGTAAGAGCCTCTAATGGATGTGATGTATTTTACACTATGCAACCATGCTTGTTTTAAAATAAACATTTGACGTTCAGGCTCTGAGACCTATGAGGCAATTAATGTGCCTGATACACACATGGATGTTCTTCATTTGGCGTGTGTCTCCAGTAAAATGTTTTTCTCAGTGGCTGTTTTCAATGGAATGACATGATTTATTTTTTAATGGCTCTAGACATTTTTTCTTTCCAGTCTATTATCCTTCACCATCTTTTCTTCTTCCCCACCCCCCCCCCCAATACCTCACTCCCTGCCAATTTCTGAGCAGATCTTTCTTACAAAGATCTGCTTTGCCTTTTGCTTTGCGAAGGCAAGCTGATTATCCAAACGATGAATGCTGAGGCTCCCAAACTGCCTTTGCCAGACACCTGCCCTTTAATCAAGTTCTCTCTGTCATGTCAGTGTTGCTGCTCAAGCTAACCAGCATTGTGGTTAATCTGGCAGGGAAAGGGGGTGAGAACAAAAGGTAATTTGTGATAATTTAGCCCCGTGTTTCCAGATTCACCATAATTTCTCTTTAAAGTATTTTTTTGTTTGTTTGTTTGTTTTCAGAATGAATTCTTTTTAAACGTGTTATTTATGACCTGGAAATTGAAACCTGGCTTTACTGTATGACTGAGGATCCAATGGGGCTCTGCAAGGCAATGGAGGAAGGTTAGTAAGCATCAGCAAAGCCCATCAGAGGATAGAAGGTAAGTAGGGAAGAGCGGCAGATCATCAGCTCTGGGTGACCATTTCTGTTGTGCTTTTGTGAATTATGCATCTCTTCTGGGCACAACATGCAAAGACTGCTCCAGGTCATGGGCACAGCTTTTCCATCACTGTGTGTCCATGAATCCCCTCTTCTCTCTGAGACACTTGCCCTTAGCATTTTCAGCAGTGTGCTTGATGGGGACCAACTTGAGGTTATTCTAGCTGAAAACAAGAGCACAGATCGGTGGGGCTGATGCATACCAAGATACGTTGCGTTTTTACTTAATAAAGGGCTCTGCTGAGAGCAGAAGCCACTCGAGTGGTGTGTTGGAGACCACAGTACCAAAGAGCCACATGCCTCCCATGCAGCTCCTGCAGCCTGAGCAAACCTTCTCAGCCAGAGTGCAAGTAAAGAACCAGCTCCTCCTGGTATAGGCAGGCAGACAGACATCACCTTGGTCAAGTAATGCCTATACCTCTATACCCCATCATTACCTGGGAAATGGCTTTTAGCCAAATGAGTGAGTGTTGAAACATTGTGGGGTGCAAGGAAGCAGCTCAGCCTCCACTCAGAGCTTTGCAGTCAAGAATGTTAATCTCATACCCCTGGTAGCTGCAGGACATCTTTATTTTTATTGGCAAGAGTAGCAGTATACACAGCGACATTTGCAGTCTCTTAGCTCGTTAAAAATATCTCAATAAATAAAACAAATAAGCAACATATACACTGGAACAGAAAATAAAAAAAAAAAAGGGGGGGTGAGGGGGGAAGTGTGAGCGGTAGCAAATCATGGAGCAATAAGGAAGAGGCAGAAGAATGTGGAGGGCAGTCTGTAATCCAGGCTGTACTTGAAACAAATCATGCAGGGAGCTGGGGACATGGTGGGCTTTGTTCTTCTTTTTTTTTTTTTTTTCTGAGAGCCTTGGTCCAGTTTTGACATTACTGTACAAGATATCAGGTCTTGCATTTTAAAAAGAAGACAAAAAAAAAAAAGAATAGAGCTAGGGGAAGTAAAATCCGAACCCAAAGATTTCTTCTAAATGTATTCCTGAATTAAGATTGTTCAGAAAAAAAAAGTTAGATATTAAACCAAACGCACAGACAGACAGACACAAAACCCAACAACAATGAACAACCAGGAATGTTGCTTCTCTTTTCACTTTGGTCAGTTGCTTGGGGGAGAGATGTTGCAAAGTTTCAGACTTTTAGCTTTGGTGCTGTTTTCTGCTCAGTCTAAGTGCTCTGCAAGAGTTCAGAGTTAGGGAGGTCAAGAGGGGTCTTTTGGCCCAGTTTTACTTGAGGTTGTTAAGGTTTCAGAAGCTACAAACTTGGATACATCCCAATTCCACTTGAGTTTCAGTCACTGGACAGTCTGGAGAGAAGAAAAAAATAGAAGAAGAAAAGTAAATACAACAAATACAGCAGGACATCCTTCTGACATATGTTGTCTGGTAAGTTCTTTTCTCCTACAGATCAAGTCCATAGTTCATGAACACCCATAGCCATGTGTTGAGACCTACTCCTGGTCCCAGCAGCATGGAGGCACATGTTTAAGCATGCAGCAGCTGGGTGAGACCCAGTGCACCCAGAACAACCCTTCAGCACGTGAAATGGGAAGATTGGATGCTCAGGCACCCAAGATGGGCTTTAGAAACCCCACCCACAGCGACTCTTGGCTCCTCCTGCCCAATCAGGCAACCTTTGACTTTTGGATGTGTAGCCTAAGTTCAGAGTCTGGTAATGTCACAGCCTTTTTTTTTTTTTTTTTTTTTTGTGTACTGTGACATGGTAAAGCCATAGGCAGGAGAAATGCATCTATCAAAAAGTCCGTATGCTGACAGCAGCACCTCCAACCCCAAGGGATATTGTGCTAAATCCCTGGTTTCAACACAGTTCCTGGAGATGGAACCCTCTGTATTGTCTCTTCTCTGCCCCATTTATAGGGATGTGACAAGATGCAGTGACACTTCAGTGAGCCTTGTTACCTGTGGGGTTTCTGGTCTGCAGCAACCTGCTGCTGCTCTTTTGTGGGCTTGAGGGGCAAACTCTGCGACCCAGCCATGACCATGGGAGATCCCACCTAACCTAGGAGAGGGATGGCTTTGCAGGTGAGATGCCTTCAGAAAACCACCGCAGCTCATACATCAAAAAGCAGATATAATTGTTTCCTCCCACGAAGGAAAGCTTCCATTTAGCTTATTTCCTCTCCTTTCCTTCTCAAAGTTATTAATTATCTAATTACAACCACATTCTACAGATGAGCTTGGGACTTGACAGTCTGCCCAGGACCACTTAGGAAAGCTTAACTGCTTGGTGTGTGCAAGGAGCAGTTTTTGGTGTATGCACACATCTGGCTGATGACAGGCTGGCCCCTTTCCAATGCTGGTGTGGCCAGGTAGGGCTTCAGGAAAGGAAAATAAAATACAGGGAGGATGAAGATGCCAAGGAGTGATTTTATGGTGAGGTTTTTTTGTTTGTTTGTTTGGGGGTTTTTTTGGGGGGGAGGTTTTTTTGTTTTGTTTTTTGTGTTTTTTTGCTTTTTATTATTATTTCCTACAGCAAGCAGAAGAAGGGGTGGAGGACGCTTGCTGCCAGCTACAGGAGGTATCACTGTGCCCTGTTCTTCTCTGAACCTGACTGCTATGTAAATCAAGGTAGAACCAGGTAGACAGCAATATCAAGCTGATCTATTTTCACCAATATTTCAGACCTCACCCAAGACAGGGGAGTCAGCACAAAGCTGTTCCTAGAGCAGAGCTAGTGGTTTGCAAGTCCATATCTTTATCCTCAGGTGAGACACCCTGCTCTGGCTGCTGCTGCAGCACAAGATCTCATTTCCACTGGTCTGTTCTGGTTTCCAGCAGGTCTTTTGGCTCCAGCCAGCTGGAAAAAATGGGATATTTACAGCAGCTCAGTGCTAACAGGGTGTTTTGGCTTCCCAGTTGCCACGAGCTGAATGATCGAGGTCCACCTGTTGCCCCAGGGCTCTGGCATAGCTCTGCCAGGTCCCCTCTCGTGCTCCCAGAGCTTAATCCATCCTTTCTCACCTCACAAAGAGCACTAGGACAGGGTCATGATGGGCATATGTGGCTGCTGCTGAGCTGTCAAGTAATATTATTAGCAGATACAAAGGTCACAGAATCATAGAATGGTTTGGGTTGGAAGGGACATTTCAAGGTCAGCTAGTCCAACCCCCTTGCAGTAAGCAAGGACACCTGTAACTACATCAGGTTGCTTAGATCCCTGTCTAACTTCACATGAAATGTTTCCAGAGATGGGGCTTCTACCCTAAAGGTGACCCAAAGGAAGTGCTATAGCTGGACATGAATGAGTTATTCTCTCCATCTTGACATGTATTTGTGTTCAGTTCACATCATGTAGTGCTTTGTTGGTTGCTGGTTGTTCTTACCACATATTCCATATAAGATCCACGTCAAAGGGTTCACAGGCCCAATTCGTCAGCACAAGAGAATAAAAGAAGTGCACAAGAGAATAAAAGAAGTGCACAAGATGAGAAACCTCCCCTGTGTACCCAATCCCTCTGTTTCTCTTCTCCTGACCTTTGGGGTGCTCGCTGCTGACTGCTTTTGAAAATCTGTCTCAAAGTAGCAATTTTGAAAACACACAAGCACTAATAGAATGAGGTGGGCATCTGCTTGTTGCATGAAGGACACTTTGGTGGAAGAATGTCCACTGCAGGCAGAAAAGTGGTGAGATGTGTGGATGAGCCTGTTCCTCATTTAGTTACTCCATCCAGGCCACTCAAGTAGAAGAGTATTGTGCTAAAAACCTGATAGCAACCCATGTGAAGCTTAGTAAGTCAAGGGAATTTCAGTGGGTTCTCAGGTTGCTTAAATGAGTGCTATAAGTATTGGAGAAATAATACTCTGGATCTGGTTTGTGACCTTCATGTCGCTGCAGTTTGAGACTTGCAGGAAGGAAGATCAGCTTGTGGCTGAGAAAGAGGGGTAATACTCCCAAAAACCTGTGGGTTGGACTTTCCTCCTCTCCTACCCAGTGCTGTCATACTACTGCAACCAAACCCTTCATGGTGGCTGCTTCCTCCTGCCCCTGGATTCTGCAGAGCCCATCTTGAAGTGTCCCACTAAAACCAATGCCTTGTGCATAGGGCCTCAGAAGGGTTCTTTCTGATTCCCCAACTCTTCATACACCAAAAGGTGAAGCCCCACTTGCCTTCAGGAGCCATAAAATGAGCCAAAAGGGCCCTTCTGGCTCCATCCTCTTTTTAATTATAAAGAGCTTTTCCATAATCATTTTATTCTTTAATAGACGGTCACAAGGTCATACTTGATGTTTATGATCCTTTAATCCCAGTGAGGCTCAGCAGGACATTTGCCAAAACCTGCAAAGGCACTCAGCTGGCAACTACTGCTGTGGCAATTCCCAGCTCTGCTCCCAAGAGCCAGACCCACAAAGGTTTCTTAATATGTTTCTGCAGGAATGACTGCAGGTTTTCTATAGCAGCTGTATGATGAGGTATGGATCTATGGGACTTATGGGATATTATGGGACTTGTGGCCATCAGGTTGAGGGAGGGTGGCAGGCAGGTCAAGGGAGAGGATTCCGCTCCTCTACTCTGCTCTTTGGAGACCCCCTGCAGTGCTGAGTCCAGCTCTGGAATCCTCAGCACAGGAGAGACCTGCTGGAACATGCCCAGAGGAGGCTATGAAGGTGATCTGAGCAATGGAACCCCTCTTCTGTGAGGCCAGACTGAGAGAGTTGGGGATGTTCAGCCTGGAGAAGGTTCTGGGAAACCCTTATTGCAGCCTTGCAGTATCTGAAGGGGGCCTACTAGAAAGCTGGGGAGGGACATTTTACAAGGGCCAGTGGTGACAGGACAAGAGGTTATGGCTTCAAACTGGAAGAGTGTAAATATAGATTAGAAATGAGGAAGAAGATCTTCATCCTGAGGGTGGTGAGACACTGGCACAGGCTGCCCAGGGAAGTTGTGGATGCTCCATCCCTGGATGTGTTCAAGACCAGGCTGGATGGGGCTTTGCACCACCTGGTGTACTGGGAGGTGTCCCTGCCCATGGCAGCGGGGTTGAAATTACAACACATGATTTTAGTGTCTGTACTGAGAGATGATATATGATGAAACTCACAGCTGAACATAGTTTCCAAGCATTTCTCTTACCCTGTAGCTTGTAACATAGACTTGTTATGCGTGGCTACGTTGTAGACCCAATGAACTACAGAGAATTCAGAGCTTGCCATTTTATTTTAACTTGCTTTAGGAGCATTTCCCATCCCCAAAAGGAGCATTCCCCAGTCCAAAAGCACAGTATAGAAAGTATGAGAGCTTCTGGCTTGATGTAAGGTCTCAACAAGAGCACAGCCCTGACTTCAGGAAATTTCTCAATGGGTCCCAAAGGTCTTTGCTTTATAGGATTATGGTGGGTTTGTTTACAAAGGGATTTAAATAATTTCTATAGTACAACCATGAGTCCAAATGAAATAGGAAATGCAGCAAAAGGCCAGGTTGGATGGGGCTTTGAGCAGCCTGATCTAGTAGAAGATGTCCCTGCCCATGGCAGGGGGGTTGAAATTAGATGACTTTGAAAGGTCCTTTCCAACACTAACCATGCTATGATTCTGTGACTGTATGAAAACTGGTTTTGGGTTTGTTTGTTTGTTGGTTTTGTTGTGTTTTGTTGTTGGTGGTTTTTTTTGGTTTTTTTGTTGTTTTTTTTTTTTAAATATGATTTTTCAACTTCTTTTAAAGTTGGGAATGTAAAAAAATGGTTCTGACCATTTTTTTGGTCAGTTCATTCCTGAACTGCAGACTACCCCCCCCCAGCTATCACCAAATGTACCCCTTGCCTTCTAGAGGGAAGCCTCTAATCTAATTTACCCTAGGCTTTTCAGACTTTGGAGGATTTATCTGCCCATGGCTGGTCTGAGGCAAGACATCCTCCCTGTGGCTTCCCGTTTTTTTATCAGGAGCATAACTAGCTGTTTGATGGGTATGTGGTGTAAGAAAATGAAGATTTAAGCCTTTTCTCCTCCCTTCGAGACTGGTTCTGTCTTCCCAGCCCATCCTGTGCACTGTGGAGAAAGGCCAATGGCTTGCTCACACCTTGGAAAAAATGGTGATGATGATGAAGTATCCTAAAGTGACACCAACAAAAGAAAACAATGGGCAAGCCCATGGCCCTGGTCCCTCCTGCCCATCCCTTGTCCTGGCCAGCAGGTTGGAGCACACAAGCCAGGCTGGCAACTAGACCGGCTGCCAAAACCAGCTCCTTACCCACAGCTGAAACAAAGAGCCCAGGCTCTTTCCCTCCATGTGGTTTTGAGCCAGTCAAAATCCCTACCAGGAAGGTGCTGTCCACCTCCTTGCCTCGTGTTTGGGGCTGGAGCTGAGGTCAGCAGTGAGTGGGGGGATAAGGGGTATGAGCAGCAGCATGGTTCAGCACACACCAGCTGCTCACCCTACACCACCTGGTACTGATTTCAGCAATCATCAAGAAGTTTATAGACTGTTTCCTCCCCGCTTTCCCTTCAACTTGAGGAAGTATAAGCCAGTGTGTGTCAAAGCTGAGACCTCAGCCCTGCCCAGTGGGTCGGTGTAGGGCACACTGCCTTTGGGATGGTGATGCTGCCTTCAGGCATCTCTGGAGTGGATGTGGTTTCTGACCAAGCATCCCTGCTGAAAGGCGTTTGAATTGCAATAACAAATTTCTTACCAGTGACACCAGTGGGCACCCTCCTCACCAACCCTTAGTGTGGTTGCCCCAGCGGTCCTGACCAGCTTTTCCATCATCCCACATTGTCCAGGCAGCTCTACATTGCCCCTGCCACCATGTTTTGCCTCTCAGTCTTTTTCCTCAGACTGCTCCTGCTCTTTAAGCATCCTACCAACATTCATTTGAATGCAAGATTGATTTCAAGAGCTGCTTTTTTTTTTTGCAGGCTGTGGAGGTTTGTAGCAGGGAGCAGCATTGTTGGGAGGCAGGCTGGTGAGCAGGGGGGCTGCCTGGGATGAGGAGGTAGGATGCAAGCAAAGTCAGCAGCATTGCTCAGCACAGGCAACAAAAGAGCTCTGCAGTCATCCTCCCTGGGAAACACACGTGCACAAGATGGCAAATGTTAAACCAGCCCACAAGAAAGAACCAAACAAACACAGCTGGAGATCCCCATTGCCACCAGCTTGAAACTCATCCTTATGAAATGAGAATAACCAGAAAGGATTAATATAAGGAAACATACAATGAAAGCCTACTCAGGCCATCACTGCTCCTTGACCATGCTGTTAATAAAGGCTTTGTTGCACTAGGTGTTGCACAGTAGCTGGTAAGAGATGGATCTGCTTGGAGATAACACCTGAGCAAGACAGGGAAGAGCAAGCATGTCAAGCAGCGATCTCTCTGGCTGTTACCCAGGTGTGTAACTTCAGGGCTGGAGAGCTTGTGTATAGTTATCAAGAGGAGGAAAATGTGATGTTAGACGAGTTATTCTGGAATAGTCCAACCTCCGGGTTCATGCAATGCTGGGTTACAACACAAAAGAGGATGCTTCTGCTTTAGAAAATCAATAAAATGTTTCAGTTGGTGCTAAGTAGCAGCTGCCCTTAATGTTTTTCTCAGAATAAATAAATGCAGCTAGTTGGGTTATTGCATGATGTCATAGCCCTGGTACGCCCGCCTGCCGCACCAGCGCTGCGTGCATCGTGCCCCGTAGGCACAGGGATGGGGGAAAATCAATAGCGAACAATGCAAAACGTGACTCGGGGGTGCACGTGTCAGCCCCCGTGCCTTCATGGAGAAAAGGTCAACATGGGCTGGCATGAATTTTTGAAATGACAAAGCCAGCAGCTCCAGAAATCACGTTGTTCTTTTTCTGATGAGGAAATGCCAAGCTGAAGGGGAGGACGAATCTCAGCGTCTTGACTCTCTAGGCCAGAAAGTATGAATTTGGGTTACTTCTGGCCACAAGAGCTCTGTCTCACATGGCTAACGGGACAGTGGGCTGGATGCAATCCATGTCAGGAGACCTGGGCTCCTGCAAGCATCCTGTGCTCCTCTCTTCTGTGACCCAACTCAACCCCAGACTTGCCAGCTAAGGCGACTGCCATTAATACCTGTGTGGCAGCTTGAAGTGCAGAGGTCTGACATATCCAGGAGGATCTTGCTGGGGACACAGGAATCACCTCATCTGCAGAGGTTATCATCATGGGCAGGGGCCCTACATGGAGTGCTCACTGCCAAACACCCTCATTCACCCATTAACCTTGCTCAATCCTGAACTTGGTGAACCATCACTTGGTGGACATCACTCACAGATGACTTAGGAACTGCTTTAAAAAAGCATATGGCAAGTAGCAATCATAATATCTGTGGTCAGGTTTGTATGCTTTGCCTTCCAGCGTCCTGTGGGGTTTTTTTTATCTGCTCAAAACTTTCTGAAACTTACTCTGCTTGAGCCAAAAATTTCCCATGCCCAACAATGATTCCTCTTACTTGTCATTGTTTTGGTTTTCTGGAGCCTGGGCAAAAATGGTCCAGCTGTTTTGAAGGATGGGGAGAGTGGAAAAGAGCTGTGCTTCAAAAATGCTGAAGGCTTCACTGTGACTGTGTGTTGGAGGCTGGGACAGCAGTGGGTGAAAGCTGAAAGGCAGTGTGCAAATCACCCAGCTTGCAAAACAATGTCCCACCTGGACCTGGAGGAAATTAAGTTTGTTTTGACCTAGTTCTGAGCCTCCCAAAATCGCCTTCCAGCTATGCACAGACTGAGTGTTTCTGTGAGCCTTATGAAGCAGACCTAGGGCAGGAAGCATGAGATGTTATTTTGGGTTGGCTTTCATTGCAGCACAGTTAAACTTGCAACTGCTGTGAAGCAGCAGAGATGTGCTTGGTTGGAGGTGAGGTGATCGCTGCCAGGAGCTAGGCTCATGGCCAGCAGGTTGGGAGGTATTTCTACCTAGATCAGGTGAAATGTGTTCCCAGCTGAGTGCCTGACCAAACTTTAGCAAACCAGGACATTTCCTTGGCCTTTGGAGGTGGGATGTTTCTTGCCTCCCTCCTGCCCAAAGAAGCAGCTAGTGTCACATAGCAAGTTAAAGTATGCCCAAGTGCAAGGCTGGGCTTGCAGCCTTGCCTCTCTCCTCCTGCCATATCCACAACCCCCCTAAACCGTCCTAGGAAAGCTCCTCTTTGCCTGATGCCATCCTCTCTCTGCCTGCTTCACTCCAGACAAGAGTAATTGTTCCATCCCTGAAGGCAGCCCCACCTGTTTCTAAAAGTCTAGAGTTTCTTTAGCTTTTACAAGAAGCTTTTGCTCTGTCAGTCAAAACTGGCCATCAGAAAGTGATGTTAGAGTGACACCAGAGGAAATTTCAAAGGCTTTTCAATTTTGCAATTCCCATGCTGAAATTTCTCCATGCAACTTGTATCAAAAAGGCTAAAACCCAAATTAAAACACAGGGAGAATGTTAGCTGAATTGGTCAAATCTTTAGGTGATTATATAAACATAGGTCTCTGTTATGTTGAAGGATGGGAAAACTATCTGCGTGTTTGGTTTGTTTACACATTATTTAATATATGCTCAAATATTTGTATTAAATATTTAATATTTATTAATACTAAAGTCAAAGGAAGAAGAGATATGCTGTTCTGCATATAGCGTACATCAAACTACATATCTCTGCAAGCTGGATCTCTACCAAAGGGATACTCTCAAATTATCTGATGAAGTTGCCAGCTGTCCCCGGAGCCAAAATGGATGGTAGAACATTTTGAAGTTTAAAACATTTTGGTGATCTGGACAGCACAAAAATGCAACATTTTAGGAAAAATACCCTATTACTTAGCAGCAGTGGGACCTCTGCAAGCTGATAAGCACATGCCCTCACTCGTGGGAAAAGCCAGTACATGGCAACCCCTGAGAAGGATGAAGAACTGTATTTTGGAAAGCCATTTCAACACACTGGCATGCTGGAAAGGGTCCCCCTTCCACTTGGCCACACCACAACTGGGTGCCTGAATGAGGAAGAAAAAGATGGTGGCAATGTGAAATGGGACACCAATGCCTCAGTTGTGTCCTTGACTGCTTCTACATTGCTGCCCACACCTCTGACTGGAATAGCAGCCCCTACTTGCTTGTGTAACAGTTCCTGGGGCTACCCAGATGCAATGCAAGGGGCTGGGGGACCACTTTCTGAACACAACCAGAGGCAAGCAGCAAAGGTGAGGCATGAAAAGGAAACTGAGGCAGAAAGGAATGGCACCTTAAACCAGCAGAGAAATCCCTTGATTTTTAGGGTGCTTCCCACTATGAAGGGCTAAAAAGATGGGGATGGAGAATAAATTCCCATCCTCATGGTTGCTTTCTGCCCTCCAGGGAGTGCTGGTCCTCGTGGCCATGGCAGACACCCTTCCATGGGCCAGGAAAGGAGAGAGCATAAATGTGAAGCCATCCCTCAAGCAACAGAAAAAGCAGCAGGGCCGGTCTGCAAGGCTTCAGAGGAAGCAGAGGAAAAAGGAATTCAGATAATTGTGTACATGCAGAGGGAGAAGAGAGGTCCAAAATCAGATCTAATGCTGCGGGTACGGACAGACTGAAACCAGATACCCTGGCTTGTGTTTTCCTGCCTTTGCTGGTATGAACCCTTATCAACCATCCGCTCTTGAAGTCTCCCAGATGAAGGAAAGCCACAATTATGTGCATCTTTCAGCTGGGAAACCATTTAAAAACATATCTCTCGCAGTAGTTCATTCCTGAACTGCAGACTACCCCCCCCCAGCTATCACCAAATGTACCCCTTGCCTTCTAGAGGGAAGCCTCTAATCTAATTTACCCTAGGCTTTTCAGACTTTGGAGGATTTATCTGCCCATGGCTGGTCTGAGGCAAGACATCCTCCCTGTGGCTTCCCGTTTTTTTATCAGGAGCATAACTAGCTGTTTGATGGGTATGTGGTGTAAGAAAATGAAGATTTAAGCCTTTTCTCCTCCCTTCGAGACTGGTTCTGTCTTCCCAGCCCATCCTGTGCACTGTGGAGAAAGGCCAATGGCTTGCTCACACCTTGGAAAAAATGGTGATGATGATGAAGTATCCTAAAGTGACACCAACAAAAGAAAACAATGGGCAAGCCCATGGCCCTGGTCCCTCCTGCCCATCCCTTGTCCTGGCCAGCAGGTTGGAGCACACAAGCCAGGCTGGCAACTAGACCGGCTGCCAAAACCAGCTCCTTACCCACAGCTGAAACAAATCTGGGGTGTCTGTAAGTGCTCCTCTCATAAATAACTACCCACAGCAGAGACACACATACTGATTCATTTTTTTTTTCCAAATAAATCTTATGTCAGCCAGCCACCAATACCATCTGAATAATGTTGCTTTCAATTTTGATTTTTTTTTCTCTCACTCCGCTGCAGAATAGCTCATTGGTGCCCATGGCCACCCATCTAAATAGACATTATCTATGGTGTAGATGTCAGGGTGCACTGTCCTGGAAGAGCTGCCAGAACCATAAGGTGCTTTAGTCCAATTTAACAATGCTGTGATATATTTGTCACTTTAGTTTTCCTCTGTTTTTCACCAGATTTTTTTTCTTTTATTAAAATTATTAAGAATATGTTGAAAATAGACATTTTATAATGACATGAGATACCATTTACTTACAGTGATCCAGTCTGATCACTTTTGTGTTTACCAGAATGGCCCATAATTTAAAACTACTTTATTAATCTATAGTTGATGGGCTTATCTATTAACATATTAATCATCAGTTAGTGGACTGCTTTTGACTGCCACATACTACACTATTTCAGTATCTATCACGCAGCTGACCTTCTTGCACCCAGTTCATATTTAAAGGTGGAAAATGAGCTTCCCCTTCTTCCAGCTTCAGGTGTACCTTGGCAAGGCTAAACTGTCTGGAGCGGAAAAGATGTCTCTAGCTCTGAGGAGGCTGTGACCCTCACAAACAAGCTTAACACCTCTGCATGCTCTGATATCAGTTTTTATTAGCTCCTGATAACCAGCTGTTGGTCTTTCCTTGGGGCTTCAGTTCCTTTCTACTTGAGCAGAAGAGAGAGATGCTCACCAAAGAGAGAAGCTGAAGGGCACGTGCAGCTCCATCCTTGAGCTGTGAGATACCTGCAAGCTCAGGGCTCCTCTGGGATACCAGCTCTGCTCAGATGCAAATCCCATGCCCATCAACATGAGTAAAACAAGGTGGTCTCCATCACACCCAGAACCTTGTGGTCTCAACAACTTCCTGTGGAAAAATTTGCCTTTTGGGACCCCAAAACATAGAAAGTGACTTCTTTTAGCATTTTGGCTCATGGCTGACTGCCCTTGCCCAGATAAAGTTAGTTGTCTGGGGCTGGCCTTATGGTAGTGAGAAGAAGTGAGAACTCAGCAAGGAAGCATTTTGCTGCTGGGATGCTCAGAATTTCTGTGTTATGTCCTGCCTCTCTGCAGCAACCTCTGGGCAGTTAGCAATGTTTGCTCTAAGGTGCTGTGTCCCTCCCTCGCCAGAAAATTAAAACAAAGAAAACAAAAAGCTTTAAACAGGAAGGATCCCTCCTCCCCTAGAACATTTCCCTCCTCCACAGCCCTACCATCAGTCTCTGCAGGGCAGAGGGGTTTGTCACAGCTGGAAGAAGAGGTAGGTTTGAGGGAGCCCCTTGTTAAAATCTTGGCAGCACATCACTGGAAGCACAGCTAGAAATTGCCGACAGGCGGAAGCTGCTAATGAGCAGTTGGAGCACGAAAAAGCAGAGCTGCATTGACATTTGAAAGGGCCATCTAAGCATTGTCCTCGGCTCTGCCCAGCTGCCTCATGGGTGGCTCAGAACAAGTGCTGGGGGACACCACCAGTGTCTCCTGACTCCTGAAAGGGCAAGTGGCCAGAGAATGCCAGCAGCTTGGCAGAGAGAAGGACAGGAGGGAGCTGGCCACCACTAGCTGTCCTGGTTGATAGAGAAGCAGAGAAAACTGTTTCTTTGGGTTCATCTCCCCTCCCCAGAGGCACTTGCACGTGAGCCTGGTTTTGCACAAGAAAGGTATGGAATGAAGGGGCAGGGAGAGGGAAAAAAGGCAGGGAATGAGATGTTCTTGGGTAGCTCAAGGGAAAGAGATGGAACTGAGGAGGAGATCCATAGCACAGACACAAAAGCATCCTTTAAAGAGTGGCTCTGAAGCTGATGAACCTTGTGCCAAGGTTGAGGGCAGTCATTTTGCATCTTCTCTACCTCGTGAGCCCCCCATCCTCCAGCCTCTGGGCTTCTCAGATCTGGCTTCTCCAGTTGCCAGACTACAAGCAATTCTGGGTAGGCATTAAGTTTTCCCTGCATGAAATGTGACCCAAAGCAGTGCCAAAGCAATGGACATATGTGACACAGTGATTGGGTAAGGAAGGCAAAGTTGTCATGGATGGGCCATACGCTTCCTCTGAGATGCTCGCAGCAAAAGCCATGTGCAGATCTTACCCTGCACAAGCTAAGGTTTAGTTTATTTTATGAGACAGTTGCATGACCTGTTACAGATTAAGGACTGACACCATCAGCTGGGCTACCATGACTGACCATGTATCTGCGCTAAGCTGTTTGGGAAGAAAAATATATTGGCGTTCAAGACAAATGTGTTCTCGCAGGCTGACTGAGACTCTCTGGGAGGAAAATATCAGTAAGAAGAGAATATTTTTTCCTCTTGGGAACATGTGAAGATGGTAGCTTCGGCACGGTGTGCAGTGTACTCTGACAATGCTGGCAGTCAGTGTGGCATGTGTCTCTGGTCTCTGTCCATCTTCACAGGGGTAAACAGAACTGCAATATGAAATGGGCTGTAAAAAATACCCTTCTGCCTCCACCCCATTTTAGAGCAGCAGAGAGTACTGCACAAAGGGAAACCTTTTCTCCTTTCTGCTGTATTCCTGCCAAAATAATACAAATTGTAGGAAAAACACCTTCTCTAAAAATAAATATATACATCTGCAGCTTTATTCTTTTTCCAAGGGAACTCTTTCAGTCTGGCCTGCTCAGCCAGCAAGTTTCCTTGCTTTCCTTATTTTTCCTGTGTGCAGCAAGTATTCAGCTGCTGTTTGCAAACCTCATGAGTGGAAGCATCTATACAGGAAGTGACAAGCATCATTCTCTGGCTCTGGGACTGGAGACTGGCAGGTCCATGGATGAGACCTTTCCTACCCATTTCCCCACTTCACTTGTCCCTGCCCTGTTTAGATTTAGTACTTCAGTCCCCCTGGACTAGGCACTGGGGAGGCCATACCTCCAATCCTGGGTTCAGTTTTGGGTCCCGCACTCCAAGAAGGACATTGAGGGGCTGGAGCATGTCCAGAGAAGGGCAACAAAGCTGGGGAAGGGTCTAGAGCACAAGTCTTGTGAGGAACAGCTGGGGTTGTTTATCCCAGAGAAAAGGATAAACTCACTCTCACTCTCAACAACTCCCTGAAAGGATGTTGGAGCCAGGTGGGGTTGATCTCTTCTTCCAAGGAAGAAGTTATAGGACAAGAGGAAATGGCCTCAAGTTGCACCAGGGGAGCTGGACATGAGGAAAAATTTCTTCCCCAGAAGGCTTGTCAAGGCCTGGCACCAGGCTGCCTGGGGCAGTGGTGGAGTCCCAGTCCCCATCCCTTTAAATCCCTTGATTTAAAAGATGTGTAGATGTGGTGTTAGGGACATGGTTTAGTGACGATGGACTTGATGATCTTAAAGGTCTTTTCCAACCAAACTGATTCTCTAGCTGAGCACAAGGAGGAAAAACTTCAACTTTTTTTATCAGTGCAACACAAAGACTCTGTAATATTGTTGACTCCTAAGAGTAAATCAGCAAGTAGATGAGAGCAGACGTCCATTCTGACTGACTCAACTGCATGGATTAATGCCAGAGGAATTAATAATAACAAAACCCCCATGCTTTAAAAGCATCTACAGTTTAAACAGCTCACTTTAAAAAACAAACAAACAAACAAACAACCTAAAAAAACCTGGGGCCACCCACTAAAAAGCAGAGATCGTTTGCATAAAATCAATGGCATTTCATGGGCTTCTGTGAATGATCCACAGGACAGGTACAATCGCCTTATGAACTCTGGGTGCTTTTTAATGTTTGATACAGTCACTGACAAATAGCAGCTGAAACACCTGTAGGCCAGATGTGCACAGCTGTATGTGTGCTGCTGCCAATCAATCTTCAGATTACATCACACTCCAGATGCCTGACCTCAGAAACGCTTGGAAGGCAGAGCTGGAGCAAGCTATCCATGAGCTTTGGCATTCCTTTCTTCCTGACTCCTCTGCACACAATACTGAACCCTTTTGTTGTCACCTTGACCTGTGCAATGCAACTTTAAAGCAAATCAAGGGGAAACTCCATTTGGGGAGAGTCACTGGCATCCTGTAGCCAGGGATAATGCCTCGACATGATTAATGGGCTGGGGAGATCAGGTATGTACCATCCACTCTGCATTTCTTGATACACCTGAGACCCAAAAAAACATCAACTCCCACCTTTGAATTGGTCTATTCCAGTGTTTCTTCACTCTACCACACATGGCACAGATTCACTATGGCACACATTTGTGCATGTGTGTCTGTTTAAAGACACTGCTGTGAAAGTTAAGCAGCTTTAATTTTCAGTGGATTCATTCCCCATAAGAAGTGTGACACTTGTGCCTATAACACTGGGAAGCAAAACTTTGCCTGCCCTGAGAAAGACTTGGAGGTATTTGCTGAAAAAAAGACCCCATTTTTTTCTTAGATTCAGAGCAGGGGAGAAAATTTTCCCTTTGCTACACGAAGCTGTGTTTGCTCTTCAGAACTGGTAAAAACAGATGCTTGAGCAGCTGAGGCAGATTCCCCAAAGCTTGATTTAATCCTCTAATTTTGCACTTTATAGAGCATCACAGAAAGGTGTTATTAATGGGACAAAGCAGGATTCCCCCATCTCCTTGTCCAGCGTGCTCAATGTTACTGTGGCCAAGTTTTGGCAGAGCTGGGAATTGCAACCTGGGTTACATTCCCAGATGTTTGAGGCAGAAGAGGTGCTACATTGGAATCTTCACCCCCCTCTCATGAGGCAGTGTTTGAAGAATGTGCCCTTGCTCACCACATCCTGGTCCCTGAATTCAGCAATCACAATTCATAGAATCGTGGAATGGTTTGGGTTAGAAGGGACCTTAAAGATCATCTAGTTCTAACCCTCTTGACATAGGCAGGGACACCTCCCACTAAACAGGTTGCTCCAAACCCTATCCAACCTGGTTTTGAGCAATTGCCCAGCCCCAGCCTGGCAGTGTTTCGTGTGGCAGCAGGTGCAGGTTTTTGATAAGCACCCAGGCTCTGAATAACTGTGGTGATTCAGTTTCTGTGTTAGTAATCTCCCAGGACTTTTGGAAGGGATTGTACCAGGCCAGGTCTCCATATGGGATTAATCAACACAGCTTCATTGAAGTCAAGGGGCCAAATTCTCACTTGGAATCAACTGGCTTAACTCCACTGCAGTCAATAAAGCCACTCTGATCTTTTTTATGGCAAGAATAGTCCAACTCTAAACTATGTGGGGTTACAGGGTGTTGCCCTCATGCAGAGAGACTTACATTTTTATACACCAAACAATCCCACTGGGTTAAGAAGCACTTGGCTTTGAGCAAGGCACTCCGGTACATGCCAGTGATGTTAACCACACAGTACTTCAGAGAAAGCCACTGGCCTACATGCAAGGCTGGGGTGAGTGTAGCTCAGGACTGGAACCCCACTGCACACCTGGTCAGCTGTGTTTGCCTTTTGGGCACCCTGTGCATGACTGACATCCCCGGGAATGATGACAGACTTTCAGTAAGTGCGCTGGTAGATTATGGCCTGACCAGAGGCTCTTTCTCTGTCTTCCATGGTCTGACAGCCACATTAGGAAGGACACAACCCTGTTAAGAGACATCCCATTTCTACTGGGACATTTCTTTCAGCCTTTACTGCAAGTATCACTATTGCTATACAACCCTTCTCATAAACTCTACAGCTTTCACCTTCCATGTAAGTGGTACCATGTTTAAAACCAGCCCTACAGATTTCATCCTGAGTTGCAGAATCACAGAATGGTAGGGCTTGGAAGCAACCTCTGGGGATCACTTTGTCCAACACCCCAGCTAAAGCAGGGTCACTCAGAGGCAGGGTGCCCAGGATCACATGCAGGTGGGTTTGGAATCTTTTCAGAGGAGACTCCACAGCCTCTCTGGGAAGCCTGGACCAGGCTTGGGCACTCTCACAGGAAATACATTTTTTCTCATGTTCAGACAGAATCTCCTGGGTTCCAGTTTGTGCCCATCGCCCCTTGCCCTGTTGCTGGGCACCACTGACAAGAGTCTGTCCCCATCCTCTTGATCCCTGCCCTTTAGATATTGATGAGCATTGAGAAGATCCCCTCTCAGTCTTCTCCAGGCTCAACAGCCTCAACTCTCTCAGCCTTTCCTCATCTCTTCATCCAGCTGCTGCTCTTTAGTTTAATGATTTCCTTCCTCCCCTGCCTTGGTGTTTATAAGGAGCCCCTTATCTCCTTGCTAGTGTTTTCTCAAGATTCACTCTGCTGCCTGGAGGTATGCAACACAGCTTTACAGCAAGGACCCTCTGGAGGTCAAGTGGCAGGAGGTAAGGTTACTTGTGTGGCTGGAAGGGGGTTTGGAGTCTGCAGAAGGTTGTGGGGTATTTTTGTTTGAATATGCTGTGCTTCAGCATGGCCTTGTTTGGTTTGCTTCAAACCTTTTGGCTGGTTATGATTAAAAAAAAAAAAAAAAAAGCTTGAATGTCTGTGTTGGTTTTCAGCCCTGTTTGTTTACCCTAGGCTGTTGTGGCTACTGGAGGGGGTCCTAGTTCAGGTAACAGCAGGGCTTCCAGGAGAGACTGGTAACACTACTGTTGTGAATCTTTCTTGTGGCTGGTCATGGGTGAAATATTACATCTTTATTTTTGTGGTTTCTGATGTCACCATCTCACTTTGGGAGTGTAGGCTTCTGAAGATATAGAAGTAACACACTGGTCCCTGTCTGGGCTCTGAGCAACCGTGAATCACTCATTTTTCCAAGACTCATAAGGCCGGCATCATTGTTTTTAACTTGGCTTGAGGTTGGCTGGCTGCTTTACAGGTTTTCCTGCAACTATCATGTGGGTAATGGGGAAGCAGGAGAGGGAATGCTCTTACTCAGAACCTCTTTAGCAACCCATTTCTAGCCTGGATGGTGCTGTGAGCGGCTCAGGATGAGAGCTGCTGATCCCACTGCCCTACTCCAAGAGTTTCATCGCCATCAACTAACCTCCTGAGGGTTTTACTTTTCTCTGCAATGACTGAAAAATAATTCTTTTTTTTTTTATGTGCATCAGTGACCTGGGAGTGGACACTGAAGGTGTTGTATCCTATTTGTGGTCTACCAGTTTCCTATGTTGTTGCTTCATGTTTCTTTCCTATAAATTAGTCCTCCCCTTCAGAGCTCTCATCTCAGTTTTTCATCACCCTTCTGGAGTTTATGGCTTCATGAGAGGTAAAACAAAGCTGCTCACTCCCTCAATACTGTTTATTTTGAAGGGGATCAAACAATCTCACTCCAGCAACTTCAAACTCCTGGAGGAAGGAACATGCAAAGATGAAATCTTTCTGCTAAGGGAGTACAAAAGTCAGGGTGTCCTTAGCTTGTCTCCATTTATCAAAGTATTTAATCACATGCTTAATGTTTAAATGTGTGCCATCAGCCCTGTTGACTTCAGTGGGATTTAACACATGCACTGAGGATGTGCAGTGTGCTCTGCTAAATCAGAACAGACTAGCAAATGACTACCAAGAACTTGATTTGTCTGCTGCATGCACACAGAAGCCTAGAGAAAGCTCTGGAAAATCAGTTTACATGGTCTTTTTCAGTCTGTCATTCTGAAAAATGCAGATGTATGTTTTCTTGTCTCCAGTTGTCAGTGTTTTTTTGATTATGATGATTAAATGAATAAGTTAAGTCAACGTTTTCAACTAAGTTAGTGTGGATGACTCAGCTCAATGTCAGCTGGATAGTCCTGTTTAGGTTTGCCAGCTGCAAACCGGACTTGTTTGAACCTCTTATCCCAAACTCTGCTAGGTTCCCACTGAGCTGCATGACTGCAGTACCGATGCAACCCCCTTTCTGGGCAGGGTAGGGGGGATGTGGAAGGGAAAGGATTTCTCTGCATCTGTTCAAAACAAAGACTTTGTGCTTTGACTTTGGCAATGCCATTCCTCTCTGAATTTCACAAGCTCTCCTAGGATGTGCAGACCTGAGCTGAGCTTGTAGTCCTGTGAATTGGGAGCTTGCTCTGAAGATGCTGTCTGGGTTCTCATTTGCCTGCTTGGGTTTGCAGCTCATGCTGAACAGCTTTTCTGCTCTGCGCAACTGAATTTCGTGTACAGCTTATGTTTGCAGTACAGCAAAATGTTCCCTTAAGTTCCTTATCCCCTGGGTTAAATCTGCATGTGTCTGTGAAGTGCAAGGAAGGCCAGGTGTTAATTTTAGAGATTGAAATGGAAGCTTTAAAGGCTCATTTAGAAGTCAAATTCCATGCAGGTAGGATGTAGGGAAGTATTAGTCTGCCTCAATCTAGAGAAGTGTGCACACACTTCTACACACAATACACAGATAATCTGTGATACTATATTTAATATTTTGTATTTAATATATTGACTTTAAACATACTGTGGGTATGGAGGAGCATAGGATGTCTGTATTGACTTAAATTAAGCACTTTCCATTCCTCTGCACTGTTTACCTGTTAAAAATGCTTTTGTTTTCTTCGGAAATTTCTGGTCGCTGCTCTTATTCAGGCACAGATATGTCTTATTGTTATCTCTAAGTATGCTACATGTTTCCCCTACACATGAATGCACCTATAATACAGCACTTGCCTCTATCAGTACATCTTGTGTGCATGTATATGCATACAGGTAATAACATAAAAACTGGTTCTCTTCTGTTAGGGAGTGCAAGTATAAAGATACCATCAACAACCAAAGAGATTCTGGTTCTAGACATCACACCTTGCAGGAAGAGCCTCCTATTCTGCCTGATCCTTAGTTCTTGGCAAATGTGATTAGTCATATTTCTTACTATGTCCTTGCATTAAAGACAGAGGTAAATTGGGTAGATTTCTAAGGATCAGTTGTTCCTCAACTTAAAGGCTCCCTAAAAACAACCATTATGAGTGACTGAAATTGAGTTTTTAGGAGATGGGCTCACAGACACTGTCTGGTTCTTGTGGAACACACTTTTACCTCAAAGACAGAAGAAACTCAAATGGGAAGTAAGTCTCTGGTTTACTCCTACCCTAATATGAGTGCTGAAGCTTAGAAGGATAAAGGTCCTTCCCCAGAGCCATGTGCCTGGCTGGGAGCTCATCTCTGTGACATGTCTGAAGTTGCAGCCCACTCGAGCTGCAGCTGGAAGCCTTACAGCTATGCAATGCGTTTCTGTCCCTGCGGTACTGGCAGGAAGTCTTTGGAAATCAACGCTCCCCAAATGTGAATAACTCATTTGCTTGTGCCATGCCTGCAAGCTGGGGAGGTATCCTCAGACTGGGGGAGCTGTTGGGCCACACTCATCTCCTGGAAGTGCATGGATGCACCCTACAGGAAACTTAACCTGACATCCCACACGATTTGGCCGAACAAGGTGATCTCTGCCCTTTCCGTACTTATTTATATTTTCAGTTGACTGCGTAATCTGGCTGTCTAGAAAGTCCCTTCAGGAGGTTACGCAGCTGAAATAATAGCTAATGAATTTTTTAAAATGATTTAGGAGTTATTAAATACTTTCTTCTTTTCCTTCCCTTCCTTCCCCTCAGTCCCTCCTTGGCAACCACTCCTGAGTTATTCCACCAGACTGCTTTCCATTCTAGGTCAGGGCATGTTGCAAAAACATCCTGATGTGTGTGAAGGAAGGACCTAAACTCAGTGATGAGTGCTTGTATGCTGCCCCGAAACTAGGGATGGAGTAAGAAAGTGAAGTGTGTGATACCACAGCATTTCCAGAGACTAAGAACCACCTCTGGCATTCCTTTTCCTTCCAGAGATGTCCTTATTCTGATCCCATCACCTTGCTTGGTTGTTTCATCTCTGGTTATGGAATGGTTTTTAATCCAGTGGATGAAGCTCTTGGACTTCTCCCATATTAAACCAAATCCAAATGATTTCCATCTATGCTTTGTTAATGAAAGGAGCTGAGTTTAGTCCTTCCAGTGGAGCTGTGCCTGGTTACACAAACTAGACTCTGACTGGTGATTTGTATCAGTTCTGAGGTAATCTGCTCCCCTTGTCCATGTCTGCAAAGATCCCTTCATATGCACAGGCTGTGGATGAGATGCTTGGCTTCTAGGGACTCATGCCTGGCCAGGGGATCACATGCAATGAGACACAGCCAAGTCATCTTGTTGTCTGAGGATTGCTCCTAGGCACAAGAGAGCCAGGGGAAAGCCTGTGGGCTGCCAGAGATGCCTACTGTGAACAGGCTCCTCACATTAGCATATCAGGCTGGTCTCAGCCTCCCTTTGATAATTCCCAGCCCAAGCTGCTCTTCCAGCCTGTTGCTTCTTTCTTGGCCTCCAAGGCCCCTTGCTTCCTCTGCTGTTGGGCTCCTTCTCCTGATCTATTCTTCCTTCCTCTCCCTCAACTCCCTTTGCTCCCTCTGTGCTTTGCTTCATCATTTGCCTCTGCTGCGATGACAGAAGAGAAGATGATCCTAGCTCTTGGTTCAGATTCCCTCAGCTTTGTGCTGCCTCCCAGTTTTAGGCTCTTTGCTGTCTGTCAAGCTCAATACCATCAAAGGATAGGGAGATGCGTGTGAGTGCATGTGCTCCTGGCAGCTCTCTATAATCCCACTGATAACACTTAATGCTCCTCCTCGCACAAGGCTTTAAAAGCAGCATGAAATTCTCCTCCCATATAATCGGTGTGTGTGGCTTCCTCTGAGGCAGGACAATGTTTAAATTCCCTCTACTTCCCTCCCACCACAAGGCATCATCTGTTACGCTGCAAAAAGCTGTATTTTCTCAAGATCCCATCCTGATTCTTGGGAGGGGCCGCAGGATGGAGGAGAATCCTGCAGACTTGTGTCTACCCATAGCAAGCAAATGCCAGTGTGTTAGGATCCACAGCAAAGGGGGGACAACAAATAAGTGAAAGTACAGAAACGCATCTAAAAATGCCCACAATTTGTGAATGCTGCTGGCTTAACATCTGGAATGCCTGATGCTTTCTGCTTTTCTTTCTGCACCAGAAACCTCTCTTGCTGTTGTGATGTCTGGCTTTAGCCCTGCTTTATTGATATTTTAAGTCTCATGCAATTTAAAAAATTATACTATTAACAAAGCATGCAATATCTTATTTAATTAATGTAGTATTTTAACAGGGTATGTTTCTAGTCTTCAGACTTTAGATGGAAAAGCCTGAATGCATCATTTTCAAAGTGTTCAAAATTAGCAAAAAGTTTGAAGTATGCTTCTCTAAACTCCTGTCTCAGTTCATGTCTTATGGCAGGGGATGGCAGCTACCTGGGAATGGGAAGGAACCAGGGGCACAGGCTGTTCAAAGCTGCAGGAACACAAAAGGTTTTCCACAGCAAGGTGGAAATGCTCCCAAGTATTGGTGTGACTTGTAACAAAGAAATTCAGCTTGCATTCAGAAGCAGTTATTGCAGCTATGCAAGTGGAAGTGAGGGTTGCACCCCTGATCTAGGGAATCTAGAGAGATTTTAGGAGAAAATTAGTCCAAGAGGTGTTTGGGTTTGAATTCTTATCCAGCACCACACAGTTGGTTCTGTCTCTGCTATGAGTTTTGCACCTGTGGGGTGACTATAGTGGTGATTCTTGTGTGTTTTTGCTTGGGGTTTTTTGTTTGTTTTTATTTTTTTTTGCTTTTTTTGTGTGGTGTTCTTTTTTTGGTTGTTTTTTAAATGCATCTCTATCTCTGCAAAATCTCTTGTGGTTTGTGCACCACAGTGCTGCTGATTTAAAGTATGTCTAAATATTTAAGAAAAGCCTGATTTATGCTGTAAAGGGTTGCTCATCAGTTTTACTTTTAATCATTGCAACTGTTGGGACTTTAAAGCCCACTTGCCTCCCCCAGTCCCTTTGCACAACAGTTGAGTGATTCTGCTTTAACTGGAGACCTCAGGATGGCTCTGGCCCAAGTGAACTCCTTGAGATCCTTGTGCAGTATTCTCCTGGTGGTACCCTGAGATCAGCAGATGCTGGCCTTTCTCTCAACTCCCACTCAGTGCCTCAAATCCCAGGGAAAGTTCTCCTTCCGCTGCTACACTCTGTGCTTTGAAGACAAAACTGATTCAACAAGATCTTGGGGGGGGGGGGCGGGGGGTTGGTAGATGGTTCAGCTGTCTTAAAAATTCACAGGAGCTTCCAAAGCTGAGATAAGGAAACCTCTATGCACAGCCTGCTTGGCATCTTCAGTGCCAGCCCTCTGCAGAGCTTCCTCAACACTCTGCCTGCACAGTCAGATTTATCTGCCTGTAGTAAAGTTAATTCTCCCATCAATGCTCCCATCTACCTGTACATGCAATGCTTTTTTTGCAATTACACAATGACCTCTTCCTGAATTATGCAACTGAAGTGTCCTTTGTCTTCAGCCTGGTGCTTCTAGCCCCAGGAAAGCAGCAATCAAAAATAGCTGGATAAGTAATCTGGGATTATAAAAGCCATGTTGGGTCTGTGCAACTCCAAGGATTGTCTGGGTGTAAAACACTCTTCTGCACAAAGTGGGTGCTGGTGTCTGTTGAACTGGAGTTTTTCTACTGGGGGCTTCTGAGCAACCTGCTCTAGTTGCAGATGTCCCTGCTCTCTGCAGGGGGTTGGACTAGATGACCGTGAAAGGTCCTTTCCAACCCAAACCAGTCTGATTCAACAGGAGCAGGGCTTGAGCTGTACTCCCTCCCCCCCCTCCCCCCCGTAGCCTCCCTCCTCTTGTTTGGGAAATTTTCTTGCTGTTGCTGAGTTTTCCCGGCTGGAGTCATTCCCAGAGCCTGCTCTCTGTGCTCTCTCCCTTATCGGCTCTGCAAATGCGTGTGCCTGCCTCTCTTCCTTTCATGTCGTCTGCTCTTCCCCTTCCCCCTTTAGGTCACTTGTCTGGTACTAACTCCACTGCAAGGTTTTCCAGCTTTCTTGGCTTTTCTGACTCCAGAGGGATGTTTTGTTCTCATTTATTTGTTGCGCTGGCCAGAATACAAAAGGTTAAACAGTTTGAAGAACTTTATTCTGTATTTACTGCTGAGGTAGATTTCTAAATCAACAGTAGGTTGTGTATTGGAGTGACTCGCAGAGCTGTTTAACCTTTTTCCTTCCATTTTGTCTCTCTCCAAATCTGAAGCACACATCTGCAATTTAGATCGCCAAAATGAGAAGCTGTAAAATGCATGTAAATTGCTGTAGATGGGCTGCTCAGACTGGCCCCAGTGCGGAGCCAGTTTCCATTTAGCAGTGGTCAGATCCCTATGAGATGCAAAACCACCTAAAAATGCAGGGTACTGGGAGGATGCTCCCTGCTGTGAGGGGACATCCAGCAAGGAGGAGGGGCTGACTGGGAGGCCTAGGGCTGGGCAGGGAAAAAAAATCAAACTGATGGCATGCGTATCCCTCCTGGTTTTAGAAAGGCCCTGTCTAATGGGGAGGCTAGGAGGTGGGCAGGCAACAGACACTCAGAAGAAAAGTATTGGAATTTGCATTTCAGAGGGGAAAGTGAGGCACCATCTATCAACAGAAACTGCATGTAATTGGTGGCTTGTATCTGTTTTGTATCTGCCCCCCCTTTGTCCATGTCTGCAAAGATCCTCTCATACGGATGAGATGCTTTGTTTTCTGGGGACTCGCTGCCCAGGCAGGGGAATCACATGTGATGAGACTCAGCTAAGTCATCTTGTTGTCTGAGGATTGCTCCTAGGCACAAGAGAGCCAGGGGAAAGCCTGTGGGCTGCCAGAGATGCCTACTGTGAACAGGCTCTTCACGTTAGCATGATATCAGGCTGGTCTCAGCCTCCCTTTGATAATTCCCAGCCCAAGCTGCTCATTCAGCCTGTTGCTTCTTTCTTGGCCTCCAAGGCCCCTTGCTTCCTCTGCTGTTGGTCTCCTGGGCTCCTTCTCCTGCTCTGCTCCTGGGCAAGGTAGGTCTGACATAAGAGCAGGTTCAGCCTGGCTTCCTCATTTAGCGAGTGGAGATGAGTGTCCCCAGAGTGGGCTATGGGTGTAAGGAGAGCAAGACTGCTAACCCCATCACATCAAATAGCATGCAGTAAGGAAAGAGCTGCTACCCTTACAATTATCCCAGAAGCTTTGCTATAAACTGCCCCAACAAGGGACCTCAGCTGAGCAGGGCAGTTAGGCAGAGCAGAGCCAGCCCCAGTGTCCCTGGCACTTGAAGCACAGATGTGCACAGACCACCACAAAAACAGCAGTGTGAAATGGACTGGAGATGAACAGAGCAGATGGAAGCAAGTGTGAGGGCTCTTTCATCAACCATCATCTCTGCAAAGGCTCACAATTTGCTATTCTGTGAAGCACCCCATTTCATAGCAGCTAAATGTATCGTTACATGCCCCACACATTTTCCCTAACAGCAAAGCAGAGATGAGATCTCCATTCCTAAACTGCAACCAAAACCTCACATTTCTTGAATTCATCAGCTCTTGGTGATTCTCCTCTAAGAAATTTATGGAACAGCCTTTTTTTTTATCCCTCTCATCTCCCCAATCCAAAATCTCAATTATGGTTCTGAAAGCTCTCCCTCTGCTGTTGTCAGGTGTCTCAGCTTAAAATGCAGTATTTGATCAGGTGGCTCCTGGCTTGAGAAGGTGGCTGGATCTAGCCCTGTAGGTACAGCATCTCAGTGGGGCTCAGCTTGTTAGCAGGTACCCCAGTCATAGAACTGTTTGTGTTGGAAGAGCCCTTAAAGAGCATGAAGTCCATCACTGCTAAGTCCACTGCTAAACCATGTCCCTCAGTACCAGATCTACACAACTTAAATATCTCTAGGGATGGGGAATCCACCACTGCCCTGGGCAGCCTGGACTGGGCCTTGACAACCCTTGTGGGGATGAAATTGTTCCAACCTAAACCTCTCCTTATGCAACTTGAGGCCATTTCTTCTTGTCCTATTGCTTGATCCTTGGGAGAAGAGACTGACCCCCACCTGGGTTCAACCTCTTTTCAGGGAGTTGTCAAGTCCAAGAAGGTCTCCCCGGGGACTCCTTTTCTCCAGGTTAAACACCCCCAGGGTCCCTCAGCCAATCCACAAGACTAGTGTTCTAGACCCTTCCCCAGTTTTGTTACTCTTCTCTGGACATGCTCCAGCCTCTCAATGTCCTTCTTGGAGTGAGGGGACCCAAAACTGAAGCCAGTATTGTGGGTGTGGTCTCCCCAGTGCCAAGTGCAGGGGTATGATTGGTGACTTAAGTCATCCTTACATTTCAAAGGAGTTCAGTCCCTCAGTGAAAGATGGATGCTTTCTGGCAAACCTGTGGGTACCAGCACCTGGGAGAGATGCTTGTTGCATCCCATGCCTGCACTGCTAATATGGAATCAGGAAACTGTTTGGGTTAGAAAAGACCTTTAAGATCCCCGAGTTCAACTGTTAACCCAGCACTGCCAAGTCCACCACTAATCTGTGTCCCCCAACACCACGGGCTTAGTAGGTAGGAACAGGCTGCATCCTGGCACAGTTTATCACACTGCTGCAACCTGATCCATTTAGTTGCTCTTGCATATTATGTGTTGTGATGTCAAAAAATACATTGTTCAGGGTGCAACCTGCTGCTCCTGGCTGATAGCCCACAATATTTTCTGTTGTCACCTATGGGGTATCTGCATCCACCATGCTGCAGGGGGGCATGCTGCAGTTGCAGGATTAGGACTTCCCTGCATAGAGCTTTGGGAGGCTTGAGAGAAGCTTTCGTTATATTTAGACCACAGATTACCTTGCTTTTGAGGCCTGCCAATTCTATGAGGCTTTCACTAATGAAAGGTCTGTCCTGGGTGACATGCTTGAATTTTTACAATTTTGGTTGTTTATTCAGGTGGTTGTCAATAAAGAAATGGAGAAAACCTGTGCTTGTTTTGTTTGTAGTTAATCTAAAGTCTCCTGTTACGATGAGGACAGTATAACTTTGATTGCATACATAGGAAAAACACACCATAGAAAGTAGTGAGACTTTTAAAAAGAAAACCACCACTTTGTCTATTTAGAGTATCTTGACAACTGCCTGAGCATCATCTGTTTGATGTGCATAAAGAAAAGGTTGTTTCCAAGAATCCAAGCTGCAGCACTTGGTGTAGCTTGTCTGTGCCTGCTGTGTGGATCTGCCAAATGCTTTTGAGCAGAACCTGCTGGTGTCAATGAACCCTGTTCAGAGCATCCCCTCTGTGGGGAAAAATGTTTCACCTTGAATTATGGGGCCAGCAAAGCAGCCAGTGGAAGTGCCTCCAATGTCATTTGGCATTCTGACCCTAAATTAAATAATCTGGAAGACTGTTGTCCTGGTGATTGCCACCGTGGAATGTGCTCAGTGCAAAATTTGGGTCCTCACTTTGAGCAAGGCAGCTCCAGGCTGCTCCCAGATATGCTGCGTGCTCCCTGTTAGACATCTGAGATGTGCCCCTTGGATGCAACCTCAAACCCACTTTATTCTTTAACATAGTGTATCCTGCCCTCTAGTGCCAGCAGATGCTGAGTCAGCAGGAGATCAGGAGCAAGCTGTGCTGGGCTCCTGTGACTTCCCACCTTTCTCATCAGACAGATCTCTCTAAGCCTGGGAAAGTGCTACTTAAGAGGCTGCTGGGATAAGGGAGAGTAGATAAGTTTGTGCATCGTTGGGACGTCTGCACATTAGTTTGAGCACTATGTGCAGCTTTGGAGCAAGCTCAGCACCTTGGAAGTATATTTTTGAGATGTTTTTGAGGAACATGAGCTTTATGATAGAAAAAAGCATGTGGCAGGCTATGTGAAAGGTGCTGGAGATCAGGAAGTTGTTTTGCTGATTATCTTAATTAAAACTTGAAGCCTAAGGAGTGCTTGCCTGCCATGTAGGGGACAGATAGAGAAGGGATAACACCTGGAAACAAGTCTCTTGCTTTTGTCTGTAGGAAAAGGAAGAATAATTTTCTGTTTCAAAAGAAATCTGAGAGCCTTTTGTTTTGTTACTTGCTCAGCTGGGAGGGGAGCGCAGGTTTCCCCCAACCACTGCCTGGGACTTGCAGGAACATTCCCGGAGAGTATCTGCAGCGAGCCAAGTACAGCCCATCAGTGCTCCTCAAAGCTCCTCTGTTCTCATCGCATGTCCCTCCCTCCTCCTGACGTGAGCCTTCCTTTTCTTATTTTTAAGACCCCCACCAGGCAAAAGCTTCAAGATTTGCAACGAGAGACCACAGGTTGGGGTGGGTCAGTCCTGGCTGCAGAGCTGTGTGTGCCTCCTGTCAGGCAGGATTGGACCCACTGGGGCTTTGCACAATCTCCTGGGTTATTTCAAGCTGTCGGGAAAGTCCAGCCACAGGAGCGCTGCGGGGCTGTGAATGGGAGGGGTGGGTAGGCTTTTTATACACAGAAAACAGGAAAAAAATAGTTTTGTATAAACCACTCTTCTCTTCCCTTGTCCCCTCATCTTGGATCAAAAATGCTGGAGACTGGGGAAAGGCGGGGGGGTGGGGGTGGTGTGGTGCAGAGGGAACAGCATAAAACACAAACCCTGCGAGGTCACCCATAGTTTTCCTCTGATGCACAGCAGCATTTGAGTGCTGGCGTAGCTGTTAGGGTGGGTTTGTTTCTTTAAGGTGTCTCCCAGAGGGAGGATCAGCAAAATGCAATGTGGCAGCTATGGTAACTCCTCTTGGCTTTCAGTACAGCCCTCAATGATCACACAACTCGCTAGTGAAGAAGGTACAGCTGTCCAGGCCTTGGCAGGGATCCCCACCTGCTCCTTGCTGCCAAATGCTGTTTTTCTCTCTGTGGTTTTTTTTGTTATTGTTTAAATTTCTTAGTTTCCTAAGGAAATGAAAATGGGAGGAACAGTCTCATCTGCCTCTCAGCCCCATCTGATGTCTCCTGGACCTGCTGGAGTAAAAGCTGATGGTGCTACCTTCCTAAGTGGTGCTGGGATGTTGGTAACCAGGGTGGTGGAGATCCCAAATTGGAGGCCTCCTGTCCTCCAGTGAGATGCTGGTGGAGGACCAGGGTTAAAGGCTGATGTCCCAGTGGTGCCTGCAAAGGGCTGAGCACTTGGGCTGGAGCTCTGTTCAGGTTGGTTTGTCTTTCCTGAAGTGGACATTCTCATGCTGTGGTCAGCTCATACGCACACCTGCAAAAAGTGAAGCTCTTGGAAGCAGCTAGTTTGCTCAGGGGACAAAATCCCTGCACCACTGGACCAACAACTTTCCTGAGTTTCCTCCTTGATTGTGCCATGGTTACAGAGATGATGGTGCCTCACTAGCAGTGTTTACACCTATGGAGCAACTCAGTACCCACTAGTGCCCCAAACAGTCCTAACAACCAAGTGTTCTGCAAAGCTTCAGGCATAAAGTCCTGTCCTGGGCTCCCCACAAGAGGTCCAGGAAGTTGTTGTCTCTTCCTCTCCCTCTTTGCATCCACCATGGTGGTGTTGCCCCTTGCCTCCCAAAGAACATTTGGGCTATACTGGCCTTGTCCTATGAAAAAGGATGATGCCCAGCTCCAGGGTGTGATCAATACCACCCCATCCTCAGGAGCTTGCCCTGTGCTTGCAGGACCACTGTGGGGTCCCTAAAGCACTCCTGCCAGACCCAAGAGACGAGACAGTTGTACCAACAGTGTGAGCAAATGTCCTTGGCATGGGGAGGGTGCAATGGAGGACTTTAAGATGCAATGTTAAGATGAGCTTGTGCTGGGGGTGTCCTGAATAGGGTGCTGCAGCTTGTATGGATTAACTGCGTATTTGCATGAAATTTCTCCCCTGGGGTTCTCCGAGCTTCTTTGTCAAGCAGGGTCTGCTGGCATGGCCCAGCAGAAATGACCAAGAAACCCCTCGTTTTGAAATAATTTGGCTACGTGTGCAATTTTAAGGACGTGCCTGAAATAAAACAGAGCTGAAGGGCAGACTGATCAGAACAGTGGATGAGTAATTCAAGGGGTGAGACTATGAATTTCCTACCTAGAAAGAGTGGTTTGTATTTTAAAATCATGCAAATGTTGCTAGAGCTACATAAGAACTCATGTAGTAGTGTTTAAATGAAAGATTAAGAACAAATGGCACTGGGGAACAAAAACACATCGTGACTGATTTACATGGAGGGTGAAATTCTGGCTTTAGGAAATAGTGCTATAAACAGGTGGTTTATTTTCTGTAGGAGCTGGGATAAGTGGGCAGATGTAAAACCTATTTGAGACTTGTACACATACCTGCTCAGGTGTTCTGTGGTACTTAGAAAAACCTTTCTAATTGCAGCAGAAAATGGGTCAGTAATGATAAATCAGTATCAAAAAAAATATATTTGACAACTGTCGCTTTTTAAACCAGGTATTTCTATTTCATTCCAATGTAATTCACAGCTAAGAGAGAGCTACAATTTTCAAAACCACATCTGTTTCCCTTCGGCTCCTCAACCACTCCAAAATATTTACCTTTTGCCACCCATCAAGAGTGAAAGCATTGCCTGATATACAAAATAACAGCACTTACAAGCAAAACTTACACATTAACTCAGTCTTACTGAAAATTGGTGTGCTTTGAGCACCTAATTCAAGGCTAAAATGCTACCCCGTATCCCTGGCCCTCTGGGCACATGACATTGCCCTAGGGCTACCTGTAATTATATTTTTGGAGTGATGGGGTCTTATGTCACTCTACTACTAATTTCCTTGGCATGAACAAATAGTGGTGTTACTCCTCTGTGCACAATAAGTTATTGCAAGGAATATTGATCATTAGGTTGTGTGTTTTCAACATTTCCCAGGGGATCACTGGAAAAAGATGCCCTGAGTCCCCCTTGTTATTGGGATACAAAACATGGCTTGAACAGTTCTAAACCTGGTGCTCTGAACCACCTCTCAGCATCAAAACCCAAATGCAAATTCATTGCTTCTCACTAGGGAAGGTGGTGAAAAAGTGGACACTCAGCTGTGCTTCAGCTCCCTTCCAACAGCAAACGTTTCAGACCCATGCAGTATAAAAGAGAGATTATTTAGCACTGGTATTAACAGGACTTCATTAAACAGTCCTTCTCATGGCAAGGGATGAAAAATCTCTTGCAAAATATCTTGTTTTCCAATGCATAAAACCCCCACCGTACTCGAAGAGGGCTTTGAACAAGGAGAATGCAGGGTCGTGCCTGAAAGCATCTCGCAGGCAATTGGAGGCAGCAAAAAGAACTTGCTGATATCAGAAGTTTCATGAGCTTATATCAGGAAAAATAAATTTATTTAACAGATGAAAAATAGTCATCTTATCTAGTGTGTAAAAGTACATTTTATTATGTTGCATGCATAGATATTTTAGAGACAATATTATCTCATCCGGGCTGTTTTTTATCAAGTAGTTTTATGCCCCGTTATCTACGGGGAAGTCTCCATGGTGGTGATTCCCTTTTACTCCCAGAGGCACTGCCATAGCCAAAAAATCTCCACTTGCATGCAGATGGTCTTGTAAGGGCTCAATTCCTGCCACCCACCCCACGCAGTGGCATCCACTGATGTCTGGTGTGCCACAGCCTTCTGTGCAAGCTTGCCTGTGGTTGTTTTTTTTTTTTTTTTGGGGAGAAAACTTGTAAGAATTGTTGGAAGGTGTGTGTGGGGTGGGAAGCATGCAAGAGGGATAAGGAGAGAAGTGCTTGGTTTCAACGCAGTGAAAATTTGACACTATTTTCCCCATCCAAACTCCTTTAAATAATGGTTTGAATGTGCCCCAGATGCTTTTCTGCTGGGAGGCCCACTGTGCCCTATGTTCATGGTGGGTGGCATTGCTGAGCACCCACGGGTGCAGGGGCTCCTCCTTGGCTGTGCCATGTGTGCACCTCAGCCTTGCAGCATTGCTTTCACCTGTGGTCTTTGTTCTGAAGGAACAAGTAGGAGCTTATAGCTTTATTCTTAAGTGGGCAGCACTTCTATAAATGCTATTATATATACGTGACCCTTGGAAAAAGCTCACAGCAGATGCAGTGGGATGGTGGTGTTTAAACACTGAAAGGAAAGCAATGAAATGCAGAGGACCGGCAACAAAACATTTCTCAAAACTCTGCATTTTGCCACTTTCCTTTTGACAATGAAATGATGTTTCCTTGCTTCTGTATCCTGAGCCTGTTCAGCGTGGGTTTTTTTTTTTTCACTGTGGGGATACCGCACGGTGGGGATACCACACTCACGACAGCGTCAATGGGATTATGGCATGAGAGTATTGTGGTGCTGCAGTGCTCTCCAGGCACACTTAGTGCAGAGGGATTAAAGTTTTCTACCATCCCCATGATTTCCTGAGCTTCCCCACCAGGAATTTCTTCTAACAAGCCATATTAAACAGCAAGATTTCATCACGGTGTGCATGAAGCATACAGTAAGAGTCAGTTTTAAACATGCGTATTTGTGGCTTTGCAAGATCTCTCTGGCAGTTTAATTTTATTAAGGAGCTTGGTGTTGGGGACAGTGGATGTGGATGCATCAGGGAATCCCCCAGCCATGGAAAATGCTGCTTTCTGCATGAAAGCCTCTCCCTGGCTCCATCCCACCCTACTGAATTTTCTAATCTGGATCAGATGATATTTTTTTAACAGGAGCCTCAGCAGAGCCATGATAAGGTGGGTTTATATACACTTAAGTGCAAACACATGAGATTTTTTTTTTTAAAGGAGGCTCAAGCAGCTTAAACCAAAGGCATAATCACATAAATTACTGCGTGAGGATTTTTGGTGGCTAAATTAATCTGAAAACTAATTCATACATTTTTAAAGCATGTGTTTGGTAGGTCTAATATCTCTTAAGGAAACAGTAAAGTTTCTTCTTGGGGGTGGCAGTTAACAAGGCAAAACTATCTTATTAGGAATTCAATTAAAGCTAGTAGAGGCTTCCTGGACCTTTTCCAGTAAGTATATATCAAGCTGACCAGTAGATATCTGTCTCTTCCTTACCATTTCTTTTTTTTTTTTCCTGTTTTCCAAGCCGTAGTTAAAGAATAGAGAGAAGATGATGGGAGGAAGCGGGAAGAACTGTAGCTCACTTCCAGCTCACCGTACAGTGCAGGGCACAAGGGTTATTTTATTTTTGATGTCTGACCAGTTTTGGAAGCTGCATAAGACTGGGTGTGCCTAACTCCCATCTCTTGCTGAAACAGAGGCCAATAAAAAAAATAAAAATAAAAAATCTTGAATCATGTGAAGTCTCACAAACAAAACTCCTGGGAGAGGTCTGGGGGTGCCCAGCTGTCCCCTTCCCAGGGACACCCTGGCCCAGAGGTCCTGTAGGTGGAATGAAAGACTGTGCACTGAAATACATCCACAGGCTGCTGATTTACAGAAGTGTCTGAGCTGACTTTCCTGGGCTCATTTCAGAGGATTAGATCAAAAATGTCCTTTCTACCCAAAAGTCTCAGACCTTGGAGAGGCCTGTCTGGAGAGAATAGGGATGTAATGGCATCTTTGAAATCCTCTGTTAGCAACAGGGCTTAACAGTTCTTGCTTATTTAACAATTTTTATGGACTGGTACCAAAATACTTCCTGTCGTGTTTGTACCTTCCTCCAGCAAGGTCCTCCTGTCACCAGGTTTCTGATGCTGCTTCCCGTGATGTGACAGTTCATTTTCAAAGGAAAAAGCCTGATTTATTTATTTTCCCATTCCAAAGTGAAAACTCTTCTTACTGCTAAAAGCCATTAGTTTTGGACTCTTTAAGTGTGACAGATCTGAAAAAAGTTCAAAGGGAGATCCTTTCTTTTAGCGGTCAAACCCCCAAAGCAAACTCTAATTCAGAAACAGCACGTCCCAAAGAACTACCCGAGTCCTGATCCTCACCTTGCACACCCATGCACATGCACACGGAGAAAATACAAGCATCAGCAGTTCCAGGAAGGTTGAGCAGAGCCTAACAAAGAGCCCAGCTGAAGGGGTGTTTGCTGGAGAAAAGCCTCTTTGCTGCTTAACTGGCTCTCCTTGCTGGGAAAAGGACAAGGGCATTGCAAAAGCTGGTCCCTGTGACACAGTTGCTATGCCCCATCACGGGCTGGGTGGACCGGCTGCTGTCAGACAGATTCAGCCTGGAAGTGGTTAACAAGATGGGTATGAGGGTAAGGGCTGCCTTGCTTTGATTTATTGGTTGGCTGAATTAATTTGTTATTTGTGTATGATTAGTTGTTGTTTCTGAGTGGTCATATTCTACATGGACAAATCAAGTTGTCGAGTGTGGTGGTTATTCCCTGCTGCCGTCGTTCCCCCCCCCAATATTTCTACTGTTTTAATTCTTGAGAACTAATAATTAATTAGCACAAGACTGCTTGCTGGAGGACTTCTTGCTTTTCCTCGCTTCTGAATTTGCCCAAGAAGTAAATCAGAAGTGATGGTTTATAGCACTCTCCAAATCACTCGGAGCAACTCATGGAAATGTCGGACGCGATCGTCATCTAGCAAGGAGTAGCAAGGTTGCTCAGAGCCAGCTGAGAATCTGTCCCAGCACATTTTTCCTGGCACAGAACTTTATTTTAATCAGCTTTTTTTTCCCTCTTCCCAATCTTCTGCAAAGCTTGGAGTGGGGACAAGCCACCTGAAATACATGTTTTAGTGGTTGTAGCTCCCTGATTGCATGTTGAACTTGCTTGGTGCTTGGGGTTGTGGTGGGGTTCCCTCATGTGTTCATGGCCTCATCAAACCATTCCTATGGCTCTACAGCAAATCATAAATTCTGGAGATTTCAAAGTCATGCTGAACCACAAGGAAAAGATTCTTAGAGCTACATCTATAAAAATAATTATATTTCTAGGGGGAAAGAGTGGCAAGCAATGTCCCCAGAAGAGTTTCAGCAGTTGTTACAGGATCTGTATGGGCTCTGTGAGAGGCTGCTGTGATCTCCAAAGCTAATTTATCATTGCTACCTATAACTCTATGAAATATTTCCCCAAAAAGGCACTGAAGTAAGGAATGTGAAAGGAGTCTGCAAAGAGGAAGCGTTGCAACCTTTCCCTTTGTTTTAATGAGGATACTTCGTATGCTCTTAAAATTAAAGCCACTCTGCACAGTGTGAGGATGACTAATTTAGAGACAAATTACGTCTACTTAGCTGAAATGTATGCCTTGATTGTTCCCTTAATGACCCTTCCATGCATATCTTTCCCGATAGGACTTTTACCACAGCTATGGCTCGGGCAAATGAAGCAATAACGCCTTTTTGCTACTTGTCTGAAGCAGTCCTGTTTTGATCCAACACTTTCCCTCCACCATGCATATATAACTCTTTATGATCAGTAATTAGTTTATACACATCTAGCCCATGGAAGATTTGTCTTTGGCATGTCTCCTCCAGAGCATTTTCCTTGCACCCTCTCTTTCAAAGGTCTCCAAGCCTGTTTTCTGGCTGACTGTAACGTATTTGGTGTCTGCTGTGTAACAGATTTATCCTTTCCCAAGGACAGACACGAACGTAAACAGAAGATCCAAAATGCATTTTGCTGGGCTCTTAAATGCACTAAGATGAAAACCTCCCGCTACAAGCCTATTAATGTAAATACCAAACTTTACAATCCTTCCTGTCAAGGAAACATATTTACATTTTTCTAAGGATGCGTATTAAAAAAAATAGGGCTTTTGGGACATAAAGGGCTTAGTTCCAGTGTCACAACACTCTTGGTTAACTGTGCTGCTCTCATATGCTATAGAATTAGGTTGTTCCCAGGGCCGACAGAGATAACATCTGTTTGCTTCTTTAAGGACAAAATGAAATAGGATGCTAGTGTTTTATACTGGAAACATCCCTGGAAGTCTGAAGGCGCAACAGTAAGCGGGCTGCATGTCACACGCATACGTTTCATGCAGCTTCCCTGGCACAAAAAAAAAAAAAAGATGAGAAATGAGGTTTTGGTACCAGTGTCAGCCCAGGAGAGGCAAAAGCCTCATTCCAAACCCTGTTGCAATGAGTGGGAAGAAGGGGAGTTGCTGACAGACTGGTTTTACTGGGCTACATTTACACTTTGATGCTCCTGACGCCCTGGTTGGACAGGACTTTTTCCTGCTAAATGGAATAGTAGGGAACATACTTAATTTTCTCCTGATTTTTTTGTTGTTGTTTTGGTTTTGTTTTGTTGCATTGTTTTTTGAATTCGGGGGGTGGGGGGAAGGTGAGGTTGTGCTTTAATGCACCTTGAACATTTAGAAGGAAAAAGAGGAAGGTGGCTGCAAGGGAAGGGGCACAGGTGCTGGTGATGAGGATGGGAAGATTTGGGGGAGGAAGGCTCATTGTAGCTATGTCTCCTGTAACATCCTAGTGCACTAATTAGAAAGCTGTGCCTGTTTCTCTTGAAATGATGGGAGTAAGTTTCCTGTAATTATGCAGAGCAGAATAGGAAAACCTCTCGTGGCCAGAAGAGTGAGCAGCAGTGACCTGCTGGCATTCATGGAGGCCAGGTGGCATTTTACCTATTCCCAAGGCTCTGATTTTCTAATCAAAAGGCTTTTTTTTTTTTTTTTAATTATTTTTTATTTTTGTGGTCAAAAGAGAAAGATGGTTTCTCCAAGGAGAAAACCTTTCCTTGCCTATCTGTCCCTAAAACCCAAGGGAAACAGAGGATGGCTGTAGCAATCCTCACCCCTTCATGCTGACCCA
>JANHGN010002840.1:0-18172 GCA_024605025.1 Megaceryle maxima | reverse complement strand
CAGTTAGTTAGAAGTACTGAACTGAAAAGTAAAATCACTGAACAGAATTAGTTCTGTTTTCACTCAAACCAAGACACTGGGAAAAGGGAGGTTCATGAAGAGAACCCCCATAGCATTAATTGTCCCAAGTAATGCAACACTGGTGTTTTCCTGACTTCCTTGCTGTCTTTCCTGTCTTTCAAGCTGGTCTCACTGCTTTATTATGTGCATTTTATAACAAAACCACTTTCATTGATGACTTTCAGAGATTTCTTGAGTACCTTACCTGCTCTTGACATATGTGCTTCTCACACCCAGTAATATCAAGGCATAATACTGTAGCTTCTTTACTACAGCTGTGTCACAGGTTAGGGTCAGGGTGGCCCCTCAGACCTATAACAGACACTCTCTGTTAACCCCCCTCCCTCCTCAAAGCGAAAGAGAAAGGGAATAAGGGAGAGAGACTTGGCGATTAGAAAAGGAAGCTAGAACAGCTTTAATGAAAATAAAAACAATAATAAAAATAGAATATATACAAATATATACAGAACCAGTATCAAAACCAACCCCCACTGATGGTAATTACATCACCATAACCAATGCTGTGAAGCAGACACTGGGGGAGTCCCAGATTGGGCCCTGCAGCAGACAGGAGCTGTGTTCGGGAGCTGGATTCTGGTACCAGATTCAGGAACACACCGATTGGGATCAAAGGTAGAATGGAGTCCTCCTTGGATGCTCTGAGGAAGGAACCAAAAGAGGACCTGAGCCAAGCCAAGCAAAGCTGTCAAAGCAGTCCAAGAGGGCAGAACAGCCCGGGAGCCCCTAGAGAGAGCAAGCTATAGACCCTCCAGATCCCTCTGCTTTATACTGAATATGACATCTGTGGGATGGAATACCTTGTTGGTCAGTTTGGGGTCACCTGCCCTGTCCACTCCTCCCTGCAGGTGCAGCCTTTCACTTTCCTGCACCCCCAGTGTGGTACACCAGATCAGCAGTGGCCTTGGTCTGCACACCGACCTTGGTAGCAACTCTAAACATGGGGTGTTATCACTGCTAGCAGAACACTGCCTGTGAAAAGAGGCTGATAACTTAAGACAGTGCAGTTAGTTAGAAGAACTGAACTGAAAAGTAAAATCACTGAACAGAACCAGCTCTGTTCTCAGCCAAACCAGGACAAGCTGCGTTTTCCATTTTCCTCTACAAGCCTTAAGTAAGTAAGGGTGTTACTAATTTCTGTGAATTTGGTATATGGCTGATGATCTGAAATTACAGGGGCTTAATTTTCCACTTACTGATTAGTGTTTTCTTGCTGTACTGGCCAAAGATGCCAAAAATGAAGAAAAAAAACCCCAAAACAAAACAGAGGCAGTAATGTCTTTAACATGTTTCCAAAGGGAAACCTTCTCAACCAGTGTACAGCTGAAAACTACATCTTCAGTGTATTAACATCAGGATTTGAATAAACAGAGCTATAAATATATTCTGCAGACAGTATCAAAACTATCACAGTGCCAAAATATCACTGGTTCTCTGATAGGTTTCCATTAGGAAGTGAAGTGACCAAATGAAACTAAATTAAGTATTGATAAACAGATGAGAGTTTCTAGGTAAACTGGGATTTAAAGTGCCTTTTGAAAAGGTTTCCTTAAGGGGAGAAGTAGCAGAGTTCATGGGATTGCTTTCCTGTTCCATGAGCTACTTGAATGGGCACAGATATACAGCCTTCTCCAAACTAGGAGCAAATGTCTTTATATTTAAGCCAGATACGACTTTGTTGAAGTGTAATTGTAGTAAATGGCTGTGCTGCTAAACCCAGAGGAAAGAAACTCCTTAGGCACTGCTCAGATGGACACAAACTCTGCCAAGTGATGGTCCAGGACAGCTGGCTTCCTTCCCAGTAGCCCAACCCAGAACTGTTTATTACCACTCCCTTGCCAGGAGTAAACACCTTTCCAGTAAAAAGACTTCAGTGAGCCTTCCCTACAATGCACAACTACATGGGAAAGTTTTAATAGGAGGTTTTTTTCTAATCCTTGCCTTTTTGAGAAAACACGCTGCAAAGGATGAGATTCCATGCTACAACCCACAAATTGACCACAAGATAACCACATCATTGCAGTGTGGCTATGTGAAACAGAAGGGATGGCTGTCACTTCTAGATACAGAGATGCAAGATGGATTTCAGGAGAACTGGTCTTCAGCCATTGAACTTGCAGTGTACAGGACACAAAAATTAGCAATGAACTTGCACTAACACTAAATTGTACTACATTAATAGTCTTTGTGGTCTAAACTTATCAACTAAGTGGCAAACGAGTCTTCTCTAGATGCTGTTACTTAGAACAAATACAGCAAAAGTCACTACTTGAAGTGCAGTAATGAGCTGACCACAGATACATGAGGGTATTGTCTGAATATTATGATTGGAATCTGCTTATCTGAGGATCTGGATGTTTCTTGTGACTTGTAAATTCTTATCTGATTTTCTATTTGTAGCATAAGCTTAGAGAGTAAACTATAATATGAGCATGGTTTGGTGTCATAACTCTCAAATTAATTTTAAAATAATTTTAAAAAGCCCATATATTCTTACTTTGTTGAGTTCACTGGTGCTCAGGTATAGGAGCACCATCTGTTTAAAAGTCCCTAGGAAGATAGTCTTATCTTCAACTACTGCAGTTCTATTAAGCCTCTGCAATATGCAAATGCCCCAGATACGCTCATCTAGATACCACTTCTGTGGCACTGTGCCATTGCAAGAGCTCAGAATCAGACCCAACGTATTTTGTGCCTTAACATGAAAAAGGAATCAAAGATCCTCACCCTATCATTAGTTTTCAAGTTAAGAATGCTAGACAAGTTGCTGCTTTAGTGCCTGCAGAGGTTGGATGCACTAAATGACCTGAGGTATTTGGTGTTGTGGGTCAGATGTAGTTTGAGATGATATAATGAAGTTTTTCTAGAAGCAGCATCCTAGGTGTGCAAGCAAGCAGCCCCTGACCCAAACTAATCTTGACATCAGCCCTTTTGAAATTTTGACTAGAAATTAGAAATGTAAAATTTGCTTTCAGTGATCTGAAGATACCTTTTACATCTACTGCAGGTGAAAGCAGAACTTCAGTTCCTTGTTTTGAAGCATTTCAGGCTACAACTGCCTGCTTTTCCTCCATTTTTAGTATTTTGATAAAAAAGTTTTTGTCTGCCACTGTTAAGTCAGGAGTTAGATTATGTTTCAAACAGGCCATAGATGGAGTCATTAATTTTAACGCCAGAAGGGACCCCGAGATGATCTTGTCCAACCCCTAGCTACATAGCTTACAGAACTGTAGTTTAAATATGTTAAGCACTGTAACTTGAGCTTTAGTACAGCATGTTGATATGGTTGTGCCCAACTCAACTGAAATTAAGTGCCTGATTTTAAGTCAAATGCCTGTTCCCCTACAGAGCAGTATGTCATGTCCACATTCAAAAGGAACCCTCTGGAGCAGGCCTTCCGAACACCCAATGCTCACTTGACATCCAACTACTTGATAAACCAATACTGGGTAACTGTCAGTCACAAGGCGCCAGCCATACTCTACGACTTGTACATGAGGCTCACAGGGAGAAAGCCCAGGTAAGAAAGCACATGTTTTCAGCTTCCTGCACACCTACCACTATCTCTAACAAGTTCTGAGAACTGCCTGTTTCAGTCTGGAGTCCCTGGTCTTCTTACCTTCCGCTTGTCTTGAGGAACTTGCTCAAATGCAAAAAGAACAGTATGGCCACAGCTAAGAATAGCCTAGGGTTCCCACTCCTTCCAGTAACTGGGGGACAGCACATCTTTTAAATTCAGCTTTATACACTTCAGAGGTTCCCGAGACAGAACCAATAGCTCCACCTTCCTCTTTAGAGCAAGATTTCCACCACTGCAATTTTCTGATGTGATTGTCTCTATCTGTTTTAAGAAACTGAGACTGGCAAGGCTTAGAACATTCCAGTTGGAATTTTTTCCCCATAAATCAGATGCATAATTAGTAGTTGCCAGCACTGGCCCAGCACCCTGAAATCTAGGAATCAGTTGGTTCTGAGTATGAACAAATTCTGGATTGTATTTATGAGCACAGTTTACTATTACAATTGGTGTTTGAGCCTTGGCAGTGCCATGGCTAGGAGGAACATGTGACATGCATATCACATGGAAGGAATCCTCCTTTATTCCTTGCCACCATAATGGAGAATTTATTGCACAACACGGGAATGGTATGTCAGCACTGTGTTGATGGCAGCTGCTCTGTGCTCCTCTGCTAGTTAGAAAGCTGTCTTCAGCTATTTGCAGGGAAATCTGTGGCTGATGTATTGCTCTGATTTCTCTCTTACATTCTGCTATAGAGGGAAATTGGTACATAAAAAGACTTGCCAGTTATCCAGGAGGCAAGAACTACCCTAGAAATAGAGGTAAATTAATATGAGCAAGAATAGGCTGGAATCTCCAAACCTTGTTGAAGGCATCTGTAAGGTCTTGGCATTGCCATTAAAACTGACATTTCTTTTCATAAAGTTGATCAGCATAAGTAGCCAATGGACACTGGACAAATACTGTGCTTAAACTTCAAATAGAGCTCATCATAACCTTATGCTGAGAAAGATGTCATCTGAATTTTAATATTTGTGACCTGAGCAAACACAGCTCAGCAATGAACTTGTGAGTCCACTAAGCTGTTTTTTTGGTAGTAGTGTAATTTTTAAATATAATTCCCCTTTTCTTTTTACATGCTACTTAAACTCATCCAGGTATTGCTGTAATGTGGTAGAAAGCATAGCAGCAGCTCATTCTTTTTTGCACAGCTGCCTAAATATCAGACCTTTATGGTCTAACGTCAGTGAGACACATCAAACAAAACAAAATTTGAATGTGTCACTGAACCTGCTGTAATGTTTCCCTGTAATTTTTCCCTCTGCTTCAACCAGAACACCCAGGCTTAACTTGCTTCCCACTTGTCATTCCCATTTATTGAAGCTATCTTCATGGCTGTTTCTTGAATTGTCTCCATGACACTGTTCCAGATTTGCAAGCAGAGAGGAGACAGTTCTTTGCCAGGATCAAGACCCAGGCTTGAGTTCTCTACTGTACTCATACCCAACTCATCATAAGGTGGTAGGTTATCATATCAAATAGGCCATCTGGGAGCTGGTTATGATTTTGCAAATCTACTGTTTAGTCAGGGCCAGACTATGACCCCCACTAATTTGAATTGCAAAGTAGTTCAATGGTTGTAGTTCCTCCTGTAGTTATCACATACAGTAGTCCACCTAACAAAGTAGGTACAAGAGTTATCTCCTTCAGTTTTAGAATTTTATATAGTACCTCTTCTGAGGAGCTTACTTTAAGTGTAAAAGCTCATTTTGCCTAAATTGCCAGGGGTCTAGCAAAACTGCCCTAAATGGCTTACTGTTATTGCTGCATGTCCATCCATGATGCAGAAAATAATGTGGGTTATATCATTAGTAGTGTCTTGGGGCACTGTCTCTCCTGAGAATATGCTCATGCAAGGCTCAGTGTGGGAGCAGATAAAGAAGTTATTGCTGTAACCAGTTTTTGAGAAGACAAGATGGATTTATGAAGTGTAACTAATAAGGCAATGAGTGACAGCTGATACTTGCTTTATTCCTCTCAGTTCCTCCACAGTGGGAATTAGATTTTTCTAGAAGAAATCTTTGCCATAGTCTCTCAAAGTCCACAGAAAGCATGTTTCTACTCAGCTGATGTTTTTCAGTAGACCATTCCTATATCCATATTAGTTAATATTTAGAATGTGGTCACAATGTTTTAGCTCAGTCAGTTAATGTGAAACAGTTTTCATACAAACCTATTTGGATGCTTTATTTTTCTTTTTGACCCTCACTTTCAGACACTCAGATATGTTGCTTGGGGTAGATCTACAATCAGACCTTATTATGCCCATGTTGATAAGAGGCTACATAGATAGCCTACTTTCAAAGCACAAGCAGGGGGACACAGTTGATTCTTTTGTCATTTTTTTTCTGACATATTCTGTCCTAAGCACTTTAAAAATATTGATGGTTATTGGAGCCTGTTCAAGGGGGAACTTCTTTGCAATCTAGATGTGTACTTTGTTTACCAAGTTCCAAAAAGGTATTAAAATATTCACAAAGGTTTGTCCCATAGTACTTGCCTACACAGGCACAATTGTAAAGATTATCTGAAGTAATTTTAAAGCAGTTCAGATAAATGGCATTCAATCAATGTGCACATAATCATTCAGAATGAATTCCTTTAATCTGATGTATGCTTTGTTTCTAAAATGAAAGCCTCTTTAGTTCTGAGTAGAAGTGCCAATGTAAGGTTTTAGTGCTCTTTCAATTCACTTTGGGTAAGCTGCACAGTTCTCTGAACCGATGTACTCACTGTGTCTTTTTCTGCTGTGCTTAGTGTTTATCATTGTGGCAGTCACATCTGCATGGAGAGAGGCCAGCCTGGCACCATTCTTCCCCAGACTGCTGCCTTTTATTTGTCACAGCAACTGGCAAGTTAAAAATTTCTCATGAAAACAGCTCTGTTTTCCACAGAAAACAGCCTATTAATGCTTTCTCTTGCCTTATTCAGTCTGAGAGAACGTGGTGCTCTCTCAAAATTGATCCAACACTGTACATTACACTGAAACAACTGCATCCCAGAGGTCTTTTGTACTCATGGCCACTGGGACAACTGTAAAATAATCCTGCAAGGTAGGACAGCATTACTGTCACCCCTTTTTATATAAAAAAATAATAATAAAAAAAGGCCAAGACACATGAGAGAACTGAACCTTAATTTTGAGTCCCTGTTAAGCAGCTGTGTCACTGAAGTGGCTTTCATCTTTACCAGGACACTCATGCTCCAGGAAGACATTCAGGCAGTTCCCCATGCCCAAAAAAAAGCCTATGGACTTGAATGATTTCAAGGTCATCTACCAGGAGTGCATGCTAGCATGCACTGTATAAGGAAGGACACAAAAAACCACTCAAAACTGCCACTGTATTATACAGGGAGGAAGAATGGCCTTTAAGAACAATTTTTTTTGAGAGAGAAGAAGATCAAAGAAACCCATGAAAAGCATGCCTCTAAGCTGAGTGGTGTGGTTGATACTCTAGAGGAAAAGGATGCAGTCCAGGGGAAGGGACCTTGACAGACTGTAGAGGTGGGCCTTATGTGAACCTCATGAAGTTCAACAAGACCAAGTGTAATGTCCTGCATCTTGGTTGAAGCATTCCCAGACATGGATACAGGCTGGGCAATGATTGGATTGAGAGCAGCCATGCAGACAAGGACTTGGTGCCTGAAAAACTGATTATGATCTGGGAATGTGTGCTCACAGCCCGGAAAGCCAATTGCATCCTGGACTGCATCAAAATACTGTGGCCAGCAGGTCAAGGGAGGTGATTCTGCCCCTCTGCTCTGATGAGACCCCACCTGAAGTACTGCTTTCAGCTCTGGAGCCCCCATCATAATAAAAACATGGACCTGTTGGAGCAGGTCCAGAGGAGGGCCACAAAGATGACTGAGAGCTGAAGCACCTCTCATATAAGGACAGACTGAAAAAGTTGGAGTTGTTCAGTCTGGACATGAGAAGGCTCCAGCAAGATGGTATAGCGGCCTTTAGGTAACTAAAGGCGACCTACAGGAAAGCTGTGGAGGGACACTATCACAGAGTGTGGTGATAGGATGAGGCGTAACAGTTTTACACTGAAAGAGGGTAGTTTTAGGTTAGATATTTGAATAAATTCTTCACTGTGAAAGTGGTGAGGCACTGCAACAGGATGCCCAGAGAAGTTGTGGATGCGCCCTCTGTGAAAATGTTCAAGGCCAGGTTGGATGGGGTTTTGAGCAATGTGATCTAGTGAAAGGTGTCTCTGCCTATGGCACGGAGGTTGGAATTAGATGATCTTTAAGGTCCCTTCCAAACCAAACCATTCTGTGGTTGTATTTGAAAACTGAAGTTGACCAATGGAGTTCAGAGCTTGTCCATGCTGCAGATGCAGTCACCTCTGTACTGAAACTAACTCCAAAAATCAGAGCCTTGCTTCAGGAGCTTGAGAATAGAAGAGAATTTGTTAGGTAGAAAAAGAATTATCCACCTCAGGAGACAGGCAATTTACCATCGTGTTTTTGCAGTCTGCTGTGTAGACTTCATACAAGTTCAGGTGGGCTCCTCACCTCACACATTGTATGTGACACAGATGTGGCATCCAACCCTTGTTTAGTTTAGGCCACTAAGTTAGGCATCAGTCCTGCCCTGGAAAGTGAATTTTGCACCCATGTTCAGGCCAACAATAAAAGCTGGGTGGCTGTAAGCTCAGGACCTCAGCTGGAGCAGTTAGACTTTCTGAGCAGGTTGTCAGCCTGATGATCACAGTGCAGAGCTCATCGGGAGTTGTAATGCCTATTCACCTGGATTGGTAAAAACACCTATAGAGCAAACTGACATCTTCTGCATAAAGTCAGGCTGCCTGTCCACCTCTGACACTCCTGCTCTGTTTCAGAATGATGAAGATTATCAATCGACTGCACAAGTCTATGATGCTCCTGCAGTATTTCTCCACCCAGTCCTGGGATTGGTCTTCAGATAATATGAATATGTTAATGAGTCATCTTAACACAGAGGACAAAAAGGTAAGTATGTCCTGAATATGGATTGCTAATTACCAATTCTGTTCATCTGCAGCAGTTATTTTTGGTGCATTGTTGAACTGTCTAATGACATCCAGATCACTGGAATTGATTTTAACCTGAAATAATTTTTTTTCAGCCTTGTTTTATTAAATAACTTATCAGGAACCTTACATTTATTACAGGAGAATGTTTTCTCCTGAGATGTGTTGCTCATTCTTCTGAGACAGGTCAATCACTGAAAACTTTCCAGTTGATATGGCAGTTTTGGTGGGTGACCTAGATGGAAATTATTTGAAAGATTTTGGCATTTTCATCCATGCTGGTTTTAATGGGCACTGTACAGACAAATTTAATTAACACACATTATCTTACCCCAAACAATATGAAAAACAGTTCCTGCTTTATTGAGGTCCCAAAGGAGCAATTCATTTGCAGGATGGCAAAGTTCTGTTGTAGTCTTTACAGGTTTGAAATAGTACTCCTTAAGAATGGGATTGTAACTGAAAGACTGAAGGAATACAAAGAGTAGATTTTTTATAAGCTTGAATGCACATTTGGTCAGTATCTCCTTGCAAAGAGATACTTAGGCATTCACATCAAACTGGTCTCACTCACATCCTTAAGTTCTTGCACAGAGTCCCAGTAGTAGAATCAAGAGTTTTCTTCTCTAGTCTGCAGAAGGAATGTCTTCAGCAAGTTCTAAGGGCAGTGGCACTGCTGTGACTACAGTGGATGTAGAAGGAACCTAAATGGTATAATAGGAGCTAGCTATGGGAAGATGCAAAAAGAAAGGAATATCAAGGATTTCAGTGCAAGCTTGACAGTGTTTTAGTCTTACCAAGCTACTTAAGAGAAGTTTGTAAGGTGCACTGCATCATGAAGGAGCAGTTGCCACTGCTGCATTGTGAGCAGTATGCAAGATAGATACTTTATGGGCAGCACACAGATCTGTATACATATCTGACAGACACACCAGGATCAGTACAGTAGCTAATCCCCTGTATTAGACATAGTTTGTTAACCCTTCATTACTCAAGTTATTACTGGTCTGATACCAAAGCTCCTGCACCACAGCAAATGGCCTGGATTGGCATGGGGGTGAAAAGAAGGTATTTTTCTGAGTATCTTTCCTTTTAAGACCTTGTAAATAAGAAATGCCATTCACTTCACTCGTCCATTAAAAGAAAAAAAAACAATGTTTACAATGAAACTTCTTGATAAATTCTTTATTTGATCTAATAGACAATTACCTGAAATCTTGCTAAACCTTTTTTCCAGTGTAAGCATCTGAAATTAACTGGGGTAATTAGCTCTACAGTGAGATTTTTTGATGCCAAACCCCAGAGTAACCCATTTCTTTGACTTCTGTTGCTCTAGCTGTTGAGAGAACTGTTGTTGATCTAGCTGCTAAGAAACCCATTTCTTGGACTTCTGCTAATCTAAGTTGCTGAGACAGCAGAGTAATACTGATGCAGAGCCACCTGTTGACTCAATGTTCAATTTATTTATTTATGTATAATTTTTGTGACATATTAAAAACTACATAGAGGTTTTCATGTGAATCCATTTACCTGAGAGGGATAAGATTTTTCTTCCACATTTTTGTGTATGTGTATAAATACATGTATTCATGCAAAACTTGCCATCTGAAAGACAAACTTACCTTTATTTTCTGCTAGTTAGCACTAAATTTCTGCCCAAATTAAAAGCTGGGCAAAACATTAATCAACAGCTGTGAAATATAGTCTGTTAGTGCCCATTTCTTCTTGGAAACTTGGTGGCTTTGAAGAACTTCAGAGAGAGGGCGTTGTCAGAAATAGAGGTCAATGAAGAATTTATGCTTAACGTGAACTTGTTTTGAGCTCTGGCATTTAACTTCTGCTCTTTGTCTTTAAATCCCAGTTATACAACTTTGATGTTCGCCAGCTGCATTGGTCAGAATACATTGAAAGCTACTGCCTGGGTGCTAAGAAGTACTTGCTAAATGAGGACATGGCTGGCATTCCAGCAGCAAAGCAGCACTTACGAAAGTAAGTCATACCCAGCAACAAGGACAAGAGCTCCTGGCTACCTTGAATGGCTTTTGTGAAAATTATTGTAGTTACACTGCAATAATTATTGTTGAATGATATAAACATAGCTTAGCTTATTTCTTATGGCAGAGGGTTACCAGTGTTTCATTTTTCCATCCTCTAAGAAAAAGAGGACTTTCGATGACACTAATCATCAGGGGCTAGATATGATGCCTCCCCAACAGGTGACCACGTAACAAAGTTACAGTGCATAAGAGAAATACATATGAATGCAGGTGATCTTGGTCATTTAGAATTACAATAGAAAAATAAGGGTCAGATTTAGATTTTGTGAAGCTCCCAAGAGTTTTTAGCAATTCAAAAGCATTCCATAAAACCTTTAAGCATTTGTATTATTTAAAATTTAATTTTAAAGTTGAAGTTTATAATTGCTGGGGGGGGCGATGGGCAAAAATTCTCCAAAATCAGTGGAAAGCTTATGCATTCAATCTGGTGACAATCTAAAAGAGTCTGAATGAGCAATCAGAGCAATTTTTAGAATTTAACTTCTATTCAATTAAAGATTGTACTCTTTCTGTCTTCTCTAGCACTTTTACTGAGATGTGTGGGGAAAAAAAAAAAAAAAAAAAAGAAGGAGCATCTCTCTTTAAGTAAGACCCTAGCTGTTTCCTTTAAGGAAGCCATTCTTGTGCACTGTAAATGCTAGAAGCATAAAACAGACTGTTGCCATAGCAAGCAATCCCAAAGAAGTTCTTCATTCATGGGTCTTTCTTAAAGGATTTATAAGAACTGTAACAGGACAGTAACTGCCTTGTAGACCAAATAGATGGTGTGGTATTAGAGCAGTGATAAAATTTACCAAAAAAAAGGACTCTTAAAAAAATTAAACTAGTCTTGGGGACATTAGGTACAAAGCTTTCTTCCGTTGGTCAGACACTGAGAAAGTGAGAATTTTGGAACTGCAGAAAATTATGCTTGATAGAACCGGAACAAGATGATGAGCATCTTAAAGACTCAGTACCATTTAAATAGATGGTGTAAATCACCTCCACACCAAAACGCCAGTGCTGCAGTGCTGCAAAAGTGAACACCATTTATGATTATTGAATAATTTTCTAACATTAAAGGCAAGGATACACCCAAATAGGAAAACTTTATTCATAAGCTCCTGCGAAGGTCCTCTAGCCTACCAACAATACTGCAAAGTAAAAAATAGCCAATATACCAAATGAAAGCAGAAAATATTTGACCTAGGGCTACCATCAAGTAAAAACTCCAAGCATGACTTCTGTTCTGGTTTGAAATGAGAGTAGACCAAACGAGAGACTTGCAATCCAGGTATTCCACATATCCCATTACCTATTCACTATACCCTAATTTGGCAAGCCATTAGGGACACCTTAGGCACAGCATCTTCACTAAGACTGGAACAGCAAAAGGCACAGGGGCCATTTGTAAACAGGCTTTTTTTACAAAACTAACTGGAGAAAATGAAGCAAGCTAGTAAGCTGCTTCTTCTTCTTCTTCTTGTTTCTTCTTCCTCCATATGATTCCTCTTTCCCTTCGTCAGGCTGAGGAACATCCGATATGCATTCAACACCACCCTCCTTGTGATCATCTGGCGCATCTTCATTGCAAGGTCACAAATGGCTCGAAACATCTGGTACTTTGTGGTGAGCCTCTGCTACAAGTTCCTTTCTTACTTCAGGGCATCCAGCACCCTCAGGCACTGAAGCCACCCATCAGTAACAAGTCTCTTCCAGAAGGACCTCCATCTCCTCTAATCAGCAGCTATGGGCATCAGGGTCTGAAAGCAGCAGGAAAATCCACTCCCTCCTACAGCAGCCTGAATTTATCATGCACTGTTACATGTTCACCTTTTTAATTTTAACTAATGCTTTGATACATGGTGGTCTTTCTTCCATAGGACCAGGCCAATTTTTAAAGCCATAACTGAAGCTTTAGGAACAGGTCAAGCTGGTACTGTTCATCTAGAATTCGATGTGCAAGAGTAAGGACTAACCAAAGTCATTGTCTTCCCCATATACTACCTGGGCTATTTTAATCCCATCTTCTTCCTCATAAGAGGAAAATTTAAAGCATACAACCTTGGAAGAAAAGGATGCTACCAGAGAAGACCCAGCCAAGGTCAGAAAGACCTGTAAGAGGTCTTTCTAAAGAGGCTATTCCTTCATTCTCATTCAGTGAATTGGTACCTTATTGAAAAATATGATTTCTCATTTTCAGTTTTTTTCAAAACTTGGAGGGGAAAAAAGATCAGTTTTACTAGGTCAGAGAACACAATGAACAGTTTTCAGATCTTGTCTTACATTGCTACTGCAAACTGATACTTTCAAGCCATAACAGAAGACACACATAGAATTAATGTACCTGTGTTAATTTTACTCACTCACAGGCTGTTTTCTTATGAAGACCTATTTTTTCTCTTTGTGGTTAAGGTTGTAGTCTATTAAAAAGCCCTGTTCTTCTATTTATCACATTTGCTTGGAACATTTTTTTGGCTTGAAAAAATGCCATATTTACTCTGAGAATGAAGAAAAGATCTGCTACAGCCACAACATCAGGTCTACATCAATCAGCTATACTGTAGTAGTGTCCTGCCTTCTGTTCCCCAATAATAATCATGCCATGCATTCCTCACATATGCCTGTAGTCATTCACAGTTTTATGCACAGGCTGTATTGTCCCAACAAGTCCGAGATGTATCTTTGATCACTTGAGCATAACCAGACCTGTTTTCTGCACATGCAAAAAGATGCTTCAGGTTTCGCTCAGAATGATGATGGCATTATGTTTTAAAGTTCTTCAGCATTTTGCTGATGGTAACAGCCATAGCAAAGCTACTACTCAGCCCTGAAAAAACAACAGAAGCTGCTTGGGATTCTACAGAAACATAGTTGCTGCAGATGGTGTATGCTCTTCTGGAGACCTTTCATAGCCCACACAGCATTGCCAGCAGCTGGCTCCAGAGAACTGGCCTTCCCTGGGGGTGATCAAGCTGTTAGCTTTTCTTAACATAGGCAAAACATGTAGTGAAACTTGATTCTTTAATCCATTTTATTGTGGCTTGAAATGTTTTCAGATGGTTGAACTATTTCATAAAAACCTCAATGCAAAGAATGATGTAGGGCAATGGCCTTGGGGTGCCAGTCATGACTGTCATCATGGACAGCTGGACCTGGCACAGACACTTGTTCTCACCTCAAGCAGTGACTTATCTTTAGTATTTTATTGTCTGCTCCTCAGTGTATTTGTACGTGATCTGAAGAAACCCAAGCCTTGGGGAAAATACTTGTAACACTGAGTGATAGTCACTTTTCTTCCCTATTCTCTCTCTTGCTCTTTCAGGTATGCTTGCAAGCTTTTGACAAAAGAAAAGCCAAATATAGTTGTTATTAAGTTAAAATGGAGGTCCTTTGGTAACCGTGAACAAATTAACTAACAGCTCAGGAGTGGACATTACTCATGGCTGAAGGCTAGAGCCTTTAATACCTGTAAGGTCAAAGCAGGACTCAAGCCTTTTTTTTTTTTTTTTTATGCTACAGAGGCAGCTAGTCAGTGCTATGGGAAGGAGAAAGGAGTAGGGGGAGCATTCCTGCAGCATCTGCTCATAGACAGCAGAAGCATTGATAGGCATAGAGCATCCCAATCCATGAGCAAAGGTAGACTCAAGAGATACAAGAAGTACAAGCTGCCAAATTCAGAGGACCCTGTCTCCCAAGGAGTGAAGGAAGAGATCCATTGTCAATCTTTATCAATTTGTGTTCTTGTAATAAAACATACGAACTAAAAGGCTCCTCTGTCCTTTCTCCTGCTACCAACAGGCAGTATAGAGAAAAATACTGGCAGTCATTCTGCATAGCCACAAAAGAAAATATCTGCCACAAAACAGTGTAATAGGATTATTTGTTATGAACTTGCAGTCCATCTACCCCTCATGGTGTCAGAAGACTGCAGTGCTGCTACAGAAATAACGTGGACCACTGCTGAACCCCATGTACTAACTAATGTTTTATTAATACTATGCATATACACTAGTCTGTAAGCTACAGCTATGGACTGCTGTGTGAAAGCAATGAAACACTGAATATCATTTTTCAGTCGAAGAGCAACTGGCATAAACCTGGAATTGAGAAGTTGAAGGTTTTTTAAATTAAATTGTGATAGCAAAAAACAAACAAAAAAATCCCTAAAATTAATCCATGTCTAAGTTGCCTTTTGGCTTACAACCAAAGCTGTTTATCTCCATCATGTCCATTACCAAAACCCCAAAATTTCTCATCCCTTCACTCTCTATCCCAATAACTTTGTTAAGAAAATACAGTTCTTTTTTGGTATAGAGTGGGTGTAACAGAAATACTACAGGTATATTACATGTTGTTGACCCGTTATCCACCTCCTCAAGAAACTAATTTTACATTTTCTAAGAAAACATGATTATATATGCCTGTGTATATAGTTACATCTTTCGGCACCAGTCTTCTCATACAACATACAGAGATGGTAAAAGTAGTGGAGCTCACATTGAAATGCCAGGCTGTGCTTGTTTAGTATGCACTGTTTCAATTCAGTTTAAGACAAAGTGATTAAAACTTATGCTAGGTTCCAGTGTAAAGGAAACCTAACCTGTGGCACTATTAATCAAAGCATCATTATGAACAAGCAACTGAGAAAAGGGGGGGGGGGGGAGGAGGCAGAATTCTTTTGTTTGTAAATAAGCTACAGCTTCAAGATCAAAAGCATGCTGTTGCTCTTCCAGTGCTGACATTCTACTGCAGAAAGCAAGGATGATCTTTTATTATAATTGGACCCTTTCTTCTAGTGCAGAGTAAATAACATACTGTACATTCTCCAGAAACTAAATGGTGAATATTCCATTACATGGTGCTAAATATCCATATGAAGGTGGTACAAACTTACTTAGGATAATTTAAAAAAATAAATAAAATGTGTATTTGGGGAATAAAGTTGTACTATCCCACTTTTCTCTATTGCTTAAAAGTCAACTATGAATTCAGTTGGTTTCTTCAGATTAACACAGAACTGCTTATAAAAGGTTTCTTGTCCTTACATAATCTTGGCAGACCCATTTATAGTAAAATATATACTCTCCACTGTCCAAAGTTTATACAGTTCTACCTGCTATTTCTGTTCTCTTGTTAGCTGTAAGACAACTTACTGATATAAATCTTAATTACAAAGTTTCTAATCTTAGGGTGTAATTTTTTGAGCTCTCAAATCAGATAAAATGGTAAAGTCACAAATTATGAGAACCTCAGCCATAAAATTGTTAATATGATGTTTTTGTTATTTTAAACATTTAATAAAACAAAATATTTTAAAACTATGGTCATCCAGCATCGCTTAAATTGCTAAAAGAGATGGATACTTGCTGGCCACTGCAGTTCAGCACAAGATGTATCTGCAGCACATCTGTACCACAGCTGCTAGTGTCCCAGCCTGCGTGGAACAGCAGCCCCACCTATAGACAGCTGCCAGCAAGGAGCTCCTGCACTGGCAAGAGGAGGGAAAACAAGACTGGGGAGGGGGGGAAGTATGACCTTCCAGGTCCATCTCTGACAAGTATCCTCCAGAAAGTGACAGGGACAGGTCTTCAGCAAGGACATATTGGTAATAACCCAACCAACTTCCTGAACAACATACCATTTACACCTGAGAATATTACCCCAATTTCTTAGTTTTACAAGGTAAGGACTTTAATTTACACTCGGTGTTAACACCGTAATGCTCTTCTGGTGTAAAGAGCTTTAAAAGACTGTACCACACAATAAGAAAAGTTTAAGGATGTTATTGCACAGACATGCATGAGTGGGAAATAATAATTTATATGTGTTTCCAAGAATTGTACACAATAATACTTCAGGCTGTTGGATAAACTCTTAATCTAGCGATTCTCAAGATTTCCAAGAACATTCTGACTCTATGACAAATGCTTCACTGTACTTCAGATGATGTCTCTAAGACCAGTTGGAAGCACTGGCACAGTAAGATAATGAAATCATCTTGACAGCAGGACTAACTCAAAAGTTGTTTCCTTGTTTATTTTACCAGTAGAACAGTTCTTACTTTTTCCAGTTCTTAAAAAAAAAAAAAAAAAAATTACCTTTCTTGATGAAGTAAAATCTTCACAGTTGGGAACTTCAATAGTCAAAAAATTTTCATCTGCCCAAAGCAATGACACTGTCTAAAGGTCTGGGTTCAGGTGCTCTCTTTCTCTCTAGAGAAAGTCACATGCCTCAGAGGTCTCTGCTATCAAATCTTCAGAGGAAGGAAAAAACCCCAAGTGTTTATGTTTTAGCATTAAAGCTGCATTAAAGCTTTAGCAAGTATTTCCAGCTATCTGCATTGTAAGAATCTGAAATCAAAAAAAACCTCCATTCCCTTGGCTACTGAAGCAATTCTGTTTTCAAATTCATTATGCATAGCACAGCCTACACAGCCTGCCACCAGTCTACTCACATCTCCTCTATCTGGCCTGATGGATCTTGGATCATTTTGCAGCACTTCACAAAGATTCATACATAACAGGTAGACTACCTGAGCTTCTTCCAGTGCTCAGGAGGAGTACAGCAGAATAAGACACCCTAAAGACAAACTGTAATTATATCTTATTTCCAGGGACTGCAACACCTTGCAATAATCTCATTTTCATAAACTTTGCATCTTACATATATATATGTATGTGTTTATGTATATTCCTAGATATATATGTGTATAGTCATATATACATATCTACACACGTGTCTCGGGACTGGTCAAAATATTTGACATTTCTATATCTGTGGATGAAAATATACTCTCCATAGGGTAAAATCCTCATGTACCTGGATTTCTGGAAGGGAAGAAAACCAGATTTTAATACTGATTGCCACTACAATTAAGTGTAACAGGAGGGCAGCAAGATGCAATCATGCTATAAATAGTTGCATGCTATGAACTGCCAACAGATGTAATGGGAAAGTAATTTAACAGAAAATGTAGCCAGAGCTGCTTTAATTTCAGTATAAAGATAAGCCATGTCTTCCCTAATTTTAAAATTCATACATACTCAGTGACCAAAACTTTAGCTTTTTTTCCCCAGACATTTTTTGGAATGCTAGAAGTTAAAATGCCTTTCAAAAATGTTGTTAAATTCCAACAGGGCTAAGGAGGACCACGACTTGGAGGTGGTGGATGTGGATGGACTAGTATTTTTCAGTTTCTGTCCAACAGTAGTGAAGAAAAAGGCATTTCATTATCATAAAAGAAAAACAAACAACAACAACAACAAAAAAAACCAGCGCAACAACAAAAAGCCACAACAAACAAACAAACAACACACACAAAAACCAAACCCACAACAACCTAAACTTATAAATTTGTACATTTTCAAAAGAATTGTTTATTAAAAAGCAAACTATGAAATATTTTCACCACGTGTTATTGATAAAGATGTTATTGTCAAGGGTCAGAATTCATTTTA
>JANHGN010002839.1:8348-31047 GCA_024605025.1 Megaceryle maxima | reverse complement strand
TTCAGAAGCAATATTAATAGAAAAATGATCAAGGAAATTGGTCTGTTTTTCCCAACAGTCAGTCATCTCAGAGTGGGGTTAAGAGTTCCTCCCCTTCCAGGAACACTTGAGCAGAGGGAATGCAGCTGAACTGCTTTGTTTAATTAGTCAGGTAATCTGAATTAAGGATGGACTAACACTCCTAGGACCAGCAGTATAAAAAAGGGTTGTCAGGGCTGAAAAGGAAGAGCTGAAGACTTGTTGGGAGAATGTATAAGAGAATAAATTTCATCCTCAACTAAGACCGTAGTAAGTAGAAGACTATACCTAAGAAAATAGGTGCTTTTTACCTGTGTATTTTTACAAGCTGGGATATTGAATTGTGGCATACTGAACTAGCATGTAAAGAGAAGAGTGTATGTGTGCAGTGGGGACATGGGTGGTTATACTATGTTCTTTTCAGCTGTATATAAACTCTGCATGCTGGCATAGGTTGTGATCTTTTTAATGCTCATATGGTTTAAACATGCTGGTCCATACTGCCTCCTTATAATCCCTGAGATGCCTCCATATATGTGTACTTTTTTTTATATGAAGTATTGTATTTTGGGCAAGGGTTTAATTTATGGGGTGTACACTCTTTTTAATATGTTTACTACAATTGTTGCAGCACACATTAGATGCTATGTCTCTTTTTTTTCTATTTGTATGTCCATCATCATAACTGTTCAAATTGCTCAGGATGTGGCTTCTAGGTTTAAAAAAAAAAAAAAAAAGAAACATTGTTAAACAAAGTTTTAGTTTTGGATGGTTTTCATTTGTTTGGTTGTTTTGTTCTTTGTTTTTATTTATTTTTTTTTTAAATTTTCTTTGTAACAGACCTTAGAATTGAAATGTTTATCTTCCTTGACTTGCCTACAACCCTTGTACAACTTTCAGGAAGAGTCTTTTCCTTTTGACAACTTTTTAAGTGCTGCTACTGCTGAATAAAACTGCCACTGTGTTTGTTTGCATTAGCAATAAGAACCCCAGAAGTCCCATCCTTTGAGACAGATAATGAACCACAATTTATTCCTCAATAAAAATTAACATTTACAGCAAAATCTCAGAGGGATATCTTTGTTCCACAAAATCTTACCTCATCATGTTATGCATAATGGATCATATTTATTAGCATAATCTAGTCTAGTAGTGCTACTTCTCACACTAACATGTATTTAGTAGGATCAGAGAGGGGTGTTAAAACAGGAAGGTCTCAGGTAAGACTAAACTCTGGTTTAGGTGCAGATAATCTTCATAAGTAGAATAAAGCAACAATCAATGCAAATACTAATGCAAAGGAGCAGAAATATCTATTACCTGTTGCATTATGAGATAATAAATATAGCTTGTGCTTTTTACAACTTTGAGCATTTGTGTAGCTAACAGTTCCTAAAAAAGAAACCAAGCTAATTTTAAAGGCCATGTCTTCAATTGTTTAAAACATACATATACACTGAAAACAAGTTTGGGACTTTCCTTAACTTCTAGGATTATTATTTACCTTCTACTCCTTTCTCCCTGCTCTGAGATTAAATACAATTTATTTTGGCTCAGCATAAGGTTCAGACATGTAGAAAAAGATTCCTTGTAAAAAATAAGGATATATGGCTGAACTGTAAATGTACTGAAGTGAGTATTAAAGTCTGTGAAGTTTCTTCCATTATTTTGTTGAAGTTTTAGAGTCTGGATTAAATTCTCATGCAGTTCCACACCATTCTGAGACAGGAGACATCATGAACATCAGCATAGTATCTCTTGAGATCAGAGGTTAATCACTGGGTTGAATACTTGTACATGTTTTTCATCTATGGCTTGTGCCCTTCCAGGATATATCTAAGCTCAGTTTGACCTGATGAGTGAGGGTTTAACAGCCTTTGATATCTGACCTGCTAGCTCAGTGTTTTCACCGTTTTGACTTGTTAGTAGGAAAATTTCTTAAGACTTATTCTAGTGCAGTCTGTGAAATGCCAGTTTTGTCCTATCTGCAGCTACTTCTGCAGTAACTACAGGAGCAGAATGCTGAGAATCCCACACTAGCACAGTGAGCTGGTACACTCTCCAGCCCAGTGTGAAAGGTGAAGTCTCAGGGTCTGGTTCTGTGCTGTGCCCTTCCTCACATGCAGCTCTGTGGCCACTGGGCTGATGTACTTAGCACCACCTCTTGTCTCTGAGCCAATTTGGAGTCTCTCCATTCTAATCTCCTGTAAATCCGGCTCCAGGCTGGAATGATGATCAGTTAGTGACTGCAGATTAACAGGATTATATGGGGTTTATTTGGCATATTAGGTTTAGTACAACAGAAGATTTAGATGAAATTGGAATGTTCAAAACTGACCTTATGAAAGCCTGTCCAGCTTTAATTTGAAACTCAGTTGTGTGAAGCTGATAGCCCTAAACATGGTAACTTTCTCTAGGCATCTACTGCTTCTACAATAGCCCTGCTGCTCAGTTTGGAGAAAAGGGAGATAAACGGTCTCAACCAGGAATCTCCTCTGGGCAGGTGTACTTATTGCATGTTCTAATGCAGCAGCTAGGACCAGACCTGAAAAAGCGGCAGCCATGGACATGTAGCTGAAGAAGCAGCTTGTGCCCTCTTCAATGACATTTGAAGGCTTGTTCACTCCAAGTCACAGCTTAATGGCTGCTTTTGAATGGCTCAAGGGCTTATGACTGTTTTTGTTCTACAAAGGATCACACCAATGATGGTCTTTCTTGTGCCTGTTTGAGTGTCTTCTAGGCTGTGAACCTGTCTCTGTACTGGAGTGCTATTCCCACTTCTGCCATGGCCTCAAGCCTTTCCTTGGCTACACTTTTTTTTTTTTTTTCCCCTCTAATGAACCTCATCTTCACTGTTGTATGCTGAGTACTGCTTTATTGGGACAGGTTGGAGCAGTGCCTTTCCAAGTCTCCCATGGTCTAAGCCTGATTTAAGTGGAAACTAGAGGAAGGGGACCTAACTTCCTTATGCTGAGGAAAAGACTGAAACCACTTCCCACTTCCTAAACTGTTACAGCTGATGGTAGTGGTATTGCTGAAATCATTAAACAGCACTCACCAGTGCTGTTTATATTTTTATCAATGATAAAGACAGTAGGATTGAGTGCACCATCAGTAATTTTGCAAGTGAGTGGTATAGTCAATATAGCAGAGGGATGGGATGTCATCCAGAGGTACCTAGACAAGCTGGAGAAGTGTGTCCAGGTGAACCTCATGAGGTTCAATAAGACCAAGTGCAGGGTCCTGCACCTGGATCAGAACAATCCTCATTATCAATACAGGCTGGGGGATGAGGTGAGAGAGCAGCCCTGTGGAAAAGGACTTGAGTGTTCTGGAGGATAAGAAGCTGGACATGAGCCAACAGTGCACACTTGCAGCCCAAAGGCCAATCACATCCCAGGCTGCATCAAAAGAAGCTTGTCCAGCACATTTAGAGAGGTGATTCTCTAGTGAGACCTCACCTGGAGTACTGTGTCTAGCTCTGGAGCCCTCAACACAGGAAGGACATCCACCTGTTGGGGCGGGTTCAGAGGAGGGCCACAAAATGATCAGAGGGCTGGAGCACCTCTCCTGTGAGGATAGGATAAGGGAGTTGGGCTGCTTCAGATTGGAGAAGAGAATGCTTGGGAGAGACCTCATAGTGGCCTTCCAGTACCTGAAGGGGGCATACAAGAAAGCTGGAGAGATGGCTTACAAAGGCATGTAGTGATAGGCAATGATTTTCAACTAGAGAGAGGTAGATTTAGACTGGGTGTTAGGATTAAGCCATTTACTATGAGGGTGGTGGAACACTGGAACAGGTTGCCCAGGGAGGTGGTGGAGGCCCCATCGCTGGAGACTTTCAAGGGCAGGCTTGATGAGGCTCTGAGCAACCTGATGTAGTTGAGGATGTCCCTGCTTACTGCTGGGCAGTTGGACTAGATGCCCTTTGGAGCTTCCTTCCACCCCAGGGCATTCTATGGCTGTATGAGTGTTGTGGTTTTTTTTTTTTTTTTTTTTTTTTTTTTTTTTTTTTTTTTTAGGGGGAAAAACAAATAGGCAGTGGGTGTTAGTCTGTTTCCACAAAGAATGGCTGCTGGCATTGTCCTCACAGCAGGTTTCTGAGCTGTAAAGCTCTAAAGCAGTAAAAATGATATAACTATGAAAGACAAACTTGGCAGCACATTCTGTCTCATTGTCCATCGTATATGCTTTTCTTTAAAGCATTTGCAGAATCTTAAAACACAAACTCTTCATAGCTCAACCATAGTCTTGAAAGCTAGCATAACTGTTCAGTACTTTATGAAAACACTCATCATGGTTTAGAATAATCCTGTACTGTGGTGGTCATGAGGTTCCAGCAGGATGAGATGCAAGTGCATTGCATAAGTAAATGGGACTTGTCCTTTCTTCATTTGTTGTTCTTATTTTCTTCATCCAAAGTGCTGTGAATTGCCTACAAAGAAACTATTTACCTACTGGATAGTGAAGTAGAGTGGTAATTCTGGGGCTTGTAGTCACTACTGCATAAATAAATTATCAGTCATAATAGCTCTTTGAGGGGGGAAAAAGGGTGTAACACCCATAAGTGTTACTGGCACTCCTGGATCCAGGCCAGAAGTTCTGGCAGATGTTAGAGGAAGCACACTTAGACCTTTAAGTGAGGCACTAATATGAATACAACAGTGTGTTCTCAGTCAGTGCCTATTCAAGCAGTTTGTGGTCACTTTGGCTCGATAGTGTTGAGTCTGGAAGCTGCTAAGTTCTGTGATACCTGTGAGCGCAAGACTAAGCTTCAGTAAAGCTCTGGCAGGGAGAGATACTGATTTGAAAAAAAAAAAAAGAAATCTGCAAGAACCAATTAGACTCTGGCGTCAACTTCAAATTTAATTAATTATCATCCATGTGACCAAGGCTATAAAATGCAGAATTTCTTAGCTATGCCTGTTCTTTAAATAATCATATTGTGTCTTCACTTTTGACCTTCTCAGACGGGTGTTACAGTCTTTTCAAGGCTTTTATTTCAGGAAAACTACTGAAGCAAAGCAATGTACGCTTTGCCTAAGGACTATGCTGATCTTTCTTCTTTCATCTTATAGTACAGTTAATTACTTAATATTTAACACAACATATTAACTCAGTTGCTGTACACTTCTTCACCTGCTAGCTGACTTTGTTCCTTAGATACCATTCAGCCTCTTCTCTACTGAGCAACTTAAGACTAAGTACTTATCAGTCCAGTGCAGGATGTAGGAAAAATTTTCTTGGAGAATGGAGAGTTAAGCTTTGTGATGTATTTGGTCACTGTACTCAAGAAGCACAGAGCAAGGCCTTAGCAGTTTCTAGCCAATTGGGATGGTAGGCATGCCTTCCCCCACCTTCATCAGATGTGCACTGATTGAAATTCCACTTATAAACATAGGGGTTGGCTGTCTTTACTAATACAGTCTGGAGGCCTTTCTGCTGACTGGGAGGGAACGAAGAAGTTCTTCACTTGCTCATCCTTTATCCTGAGATCCAGCATAACAGAAGATGCCCAGCAATCACTCTTCTTTTTACTGATTCACAAAAGGCTTTTTTAAGGGGAATCTTCTGATTGAGTGGAGTTTGTGCATGTAATGCCACAGCTTTGATCTTCTGAAGACGCTGTTCTGTAATGATGGCATTCCTTGGAGGCAACAAATTCTCTAATGCTTTCTTTAATTGATGTAAGTATAGATTACTTTTATGCTAACTTTGCAAGTGGCTTTATTGCAAAATGATTCCATCTTCAAGCACAGTAAAATGCTCATAAAAAAAAATTTCAGTTATAGGGAGTTTCATCTCCTTGATTCAAATTCTGAATTGGAAACTTGGTCTCTGGCATAAGTATTCTAACCAATTCCCAAGGAAATAATCTTACTATTTTAAGATCTAAAGAAAAAAGGGGGTAGTTATGATGATCTCTTAGTGTGTAGTAATGTATGTGGAAACTTGCAACAGATAGATGTGGACTTATATCCCTGCTTGTTTGTATATAAGGGGGTTGATCAAATGTTTGTGTAAGTTAGTGGGAATTTATCTACTTGATCTCATGGGATCTAGTTAAGGTCTAATTACATTTTTAAAACTGAAGGGTATTTTCTTAACTGGGAGGAAGGAAAGCAGGGTTGGGAAATTTTTGTACCATATCCTTCTTAAAATAAATTAAGACATTCCTTACTCAGTCAAGGGGTTTAATTCTCTGTTTTACATGTTACTTATGGTGAGGCAATTCATGGAGGAAAGATTTAAGAAGCCATTCTTTTGAAAAGCACTGTAGGTTTAAGTTGAGGTTCTGATTTTGTATTTCTTTTTATCCATTATCTTTCTGAGTCCTAAGATAGAAGAAAACAAACCACAGAAAGCACCCTTTACTTAGGCACACAGTATGAAAAGCAAGCAAAGATCTCAAGCTGCCTGAAGTCTGTCAAGCAGATCAGAAAAACAAACCAATGTCTTTTATTAATAAACCTTTAGTGTTACTTGTTTTGGAGTAAACTTTCACTTCAAGATTAGGAGGAACAATACCAAAGGCCTATAAAATACCTTCCTCCTGCAAGTGTTTTGGGGCATCTGTCCTCAGATGCAGGAGGCAATAACTGATAAACCAGAGGTGGAGTCTGTAGGCATACTTACTGGTTTACTTTGTTTTGATTTGCTTTTTTGTTGTTCTGTTTGTTCAGAAATGATCTCATTAGTTGTCCCCAGTGTTTTGAAGTGCCACAAACTATTTTGGGGACCAAGCAGTTTTCTGGAAGAGCTAAAAAATCCACTTAAGTCAGAGTTTGGAGCTCCAAGGCAGTAAAACTGAAAGCTAGGCTGGCTGAGAACCAGGGCAGTAAGCCCTTCCCTCTTGTATTGGTAGACTATCCTAGGGAATTTAACAGTTATATTAGACAAGTCAAAATATGTAAAAAATACAGATGTTTCTGTTAGTGTCAGATATCTGCAATGGTTGGCCTGACTCAGTACCATGGGCAGGGTATAGGAGAGCCAGCTGATGCTAACATCTGCATGGTCCTTAAGCAACAGGACCTGATACCTACCAGACTCCTAGACCAGTCAGTATTAGCTTTCTCCCTATAAGCTCCTGTTCTAGTCTTGCCAACCTCATATTCCCCACTTACCCCTTCCTTTCCCTCTCACACTGAGGAAGAGTTTTGGTCCTCAGCCTGAAGATGAGACTTGCTCTGTGTTGCTCAGCCATGGTGGTGAGGGTAAGGTGAGAAGAGGATGAAGGTGGCTATATGGAGAAAAACAAAGGATTAAAAAATATGCTTCTCAGTTCTGGTAATCTATGTGGATAGGTTTTTTTGTTTTGTGTTGTTTGGGGATTTCGGGGAATTTTTTTTCCCCAAAAAACTTTCCAAATAGCACTGTATTGAAACATGGGGTGCTGTTCTCTATCTGATCCTAGACTTTAATAATCTGGTTATGTCTCTGTATGTCAAGGTTGTATGTTTCCCAGTGCATCTCATGTTATGATAACAAAGTCAAATTATAGGTTCTAAAAATACACCGCAAATCACTGAAGATTAATTTTCAGTCCTCCTTCATAGTAAAAACAGATCAGAAATAAGGAGTCAATTTCTATTTCTTGTGCTAAGCTGTAATCAAAACTGCCTGAAAAGAGTTTCTGTATTTCTGGCTTTCAAGTCAGACAAAACTAGTTCAAGAATAAGGAAAAAATGGACAAGTAATGGAGCAAGGAGTTTTTTCTCTTCCCTATGGCAGTGAAACAGAAGAATCCTACCAAGGCACATGGTTCTCTCAGCTTTGTCTTAGCAGCCAGATTTGTTCCTCATTCCTAACACTGTCATTATAGTGGAAGGCTCAATGAAGATTTTGACTCATCCTAGACTTTTACTATGATGAAATTTTGAGAAAACATCAGAGACAATGGGTCAAAAGAAAAATAGTAGAGATTTGTTTAACTAGGGAGTTGTCAACTCAGCTTGCTATAATTGCGTAAGGATTTAAAGTTGCACCACAGAGTTTGGGGAAGAAGTGTTTATTACTGTTCCATTACTTTATTACTGCTTCTTAGTTTACAAATCAGCAATGTTTTTTGTGGTCATGCACCAACTATACACTTTTAATTTAAGTTTTTAAAAGGAAGAACAAATAGGTAATATTGGAAGACATCTGGATTTCCAGCTAAAAAAAAACTTAGGTTCTATAATAGGAAGCTATTCAGTACTTTTTTGATTGCAAACTTTTTCAAAAGGATTATAAAATAAATTATTTGAGCTCTTGAGCAAGTGAAGCAAATAGAATGAGATTGTAACAGAGCATGTATTGCCAGAACACTTTGAAGAGAGAGGTATCAACTCTTTCGGCCTGATAAAAGGTTTGGAGTAATCCTACACTGCTACAGAAACAGAGTGGTTCCATTTCATGCAAAACCACCTAACAGTAACCTTGAGGAGCAACTATAGTTGAAAATGTTTTGTCTGCTGAGCTGCCAGTATATCAAGGCAATCCCTGCAAACATGAAAGAACATGTTGTAGAGAAGAGGGCAGCTTGAAAGAAAGTAACAGCCAAATTCCTCCCTCCTTGGGTTTTGGAATAAAAAAAGCTAAGCAGCATGCGATCAAAAATTGAGGTCTTGTTATTAATCTCCCCAGTTAGTAGCAGCTGTCACATTATCCCTACTCATATCTTCAGTCTTCCTTGCTTTGATCTCCAAGTATTTCCTTGGCAATCTGTAGAGAAAATTTGTATCGGTAGTTATTACCTCAATTTACAGGTGATGGTTTGGATGTTCAGTGTCCAAATGCAGCTGGAGTCTTCTCCATATTCACTTTTTTCATACAGCCCACCACAATAGAGAAGTGTAGATCTAAGGAATAATATCATATTTAATCTGCTGTCCCAAAAATGTGCGGTTAGAGACTTGTATAACACAAACAAGTCTTGATTTGGCCAGAGGGTTGTGGCTTCTGTGGAACTATGTGTACAGGCATGAGTTAGAGCAAAGATGTGCATGCAAATGTGCTGCAATCTAACCTCTGATCAGAGAGATTATCTTGTCTTTGGTATATCCTATCCTACAAAGGATGCTAGACTTTAATCAACCAATGTAGATCATGACAGACCTCACTCAATGAGGTATGGATGCTGTAGGGTCTGTTTAGTATTGGCTGTTGGGGATTTTGGGGTGAAGAATGAGCACAAGGTAACACCCCCAGAAAGAGACAAGGAGCAGCATGTTCTATGTTCATTCCAACTGAAATTGGGTCTAAATTACTTATACACAGAGAAAGGACTTGAAGAGTTAAAGCTAGGGTTTCAAACAAAATTGAGGCTGGTATGATTACAGAGATTGGGATGCGGTAGTAGTGCTTTGTACCTAGAGGGAAACAAATATTAATCAAAATGATTAAGTGACAAACCAAGCCATGAGGATGTGGGGATCGTGAGGCAGAACTGAGTGTCAGATAACATCATGTTCTGGTCTTGAAATATGAGGAAAAAGCAAGATGTGGATAGCAGCATAAGGTGCTTCAGGAATTAAGTTTGTGCCTTGACCAGATTCTGTGAGGGGTGGAACAGGAAACCACAGTAACAAAAGAACAACCCCAGGAGTCTGAATGGAGAAGATCGTTAAAAAAAAAAAAAATAATTTCCACATTGCAAGAAGTGCAAAGTCTTATATATATGGAATATAGCATTTATGTGACTTTGATGCCTTGATTGAGTGTATCAAACTAGAGCTGATGCAATCACTGAACTATTTCAAGTAGTTGCATATATTCAGGTTATTCCACAAAAACTGCATATATGCCTGTAGCATATGGCTTATGTGTCTACCCAATGCAGTTATGATGGCAGGCTCTGTAGTGAGAGAGGTAATGCTTGTACAGCCTATAGTTTTTCTTTCTTTGAGACAGTAAAAGTAACTGTGTATATACAGGAACAGCAGTGGTTACATTAAAAGCTTGTGTATCTTCTTCTGGCACACTATATGACAGCAGTTTCTTAGAGGCTGACTAGAAGCTGCATACCTCTTTTACAAAAGTAATTAAAAAAAAATTAGTTTTTTACTGTTCCTGCTTCCCTGGGTGATGATTTTGCAGCCTAATGAAACAATGAGGGAAGTTTCCAGCTGTTATTAACTGCTTGAGAATTGATTTCTTGCCTGTTAAGGAAGAAGGGGAAATGGCAGAGACTGTACTAACTAGGGAAACATCAACGTGAGTTTCAGTTTAAATGAATTCATGGTGTTTACCTCTTCTGTGGTGGCTCTTCTCTCCATGCCTGTTAAGATCTTGAGTACAAAGCTAGAAAAACTGAGCGCGGTGGTATTACTATCGTGTTTGCTTACAGATTATTGGCTTGTTCTGGTGCAGCTGATAAAACAGTATTAGTTCTATTTAAATGTCATACCACTTGTTGATAATTGGTTATTAAATGACAGGGTAGATATTTGCTTTCAGTGTTTCTTCAAAACACCATGTTATGCTTTTCATACTGTTTAATCTGAAGTTTAAGTGCCATGCATTGGATTATTTCAGGGACAGGATTAATCTGTTGTCTTCATCTCACTATTGATACATGATGTATTACAGAAGACCATAAGCAGTTTTAGACAACCATTTTATTCTTGTAGATCAGATTTGCGAGTTTCATGTTCAGAATTTGATTGTCAAGGGGGTGGGAAGAAGAGAAAATGTGCACAAGACCAGAATAGTATTTTACTACATATAGTGCTAAAAGTTCTCATAAAAGTTCCTAGAAGACATTTCTGCTGCTAGTTACCTGTCTGGCTGAGCCCTTATTTTTATACCAGACCTAGTCTCATTAATTGATAATCCCATCTATTTAATAAAATAAATGCAAGGAAAAAGGTTAATGAGTTTGCCAATAGGCCTGTTTTCCCTGTGCCCCTCCATAGTAAGATTTGAGAGTGATTGGATTGCAGGAATTTGTGGGGCTCAGGAGCACACCCTACACATCTGATGTGCACAAAACTTTGTTGCACAATATCAGTGAAGAAAAACCACTCTAAAAGCCTAGTGTGCATGCAGCACACTGAGAGGGGATGGAGCTGGGGAGGAAAAGGGAGAAGGCATGACAGACATTTGTGATACATAACATTCTGGTGGGTTGTATACAATAAAAAAAATGCAAGTACATAAATCTATATATTTTCAAATAAAGACCGGGAATATGATACACTGTAATTAGGAATAGATGATCAGGTGTTATCAGATCACTCTCCCCTAGAGATACTAAAGAACTACTCTACATAGTTGAAGTAGAAACATAAGCATAAATAATTACCAAAGAAGATGGGATTGAAAGGGAAATAACTTTACTTCCACTTCAGAAAGGGTTTAAACAACTGAACAAGGAATTTTATTATAGGAGACTTGAGAAAATGTGAGGAAAAAGAAATTGATTTAGTTTGCCTTTAAGTTAATATTTATAACTCAGAGTAGTCTGATAGTAGTTCAGTCTTCAAGATGTGATTGATATCCTCTACTCTTTGCTCTCCACTCTTAGCCTCTTGCTCTAACAGAGGGTGCTTACTATACTAGCAGCTGCTTCTGTTGGCTGTAGTGCTCCATTTTGTTGATAATTCCCCTTTGCTGGCTCCCCCAGCAAGCAGTGCTGGCAGTGGTTCCCTGCTTCTCCCTGTCCTGGAGCATCTGGCTTCAGCTTGGTTTTGCTTTACGTGGCCTCTTGTACCAGCTCCAGGCAGCACTGCAACACCTCAGAAAGTGGAGAATTTTACCAAAACAGACACTTCTTGTGCAGCAACTCCTCTTTAAAATAAACACACTGAAAAAGTGCAGGTAAGGGAGAAACCTAAGGCTGAGGTTGCCTGTTACAGCATTACATGAGAGTCCTTGGGCATCACTGGAAAAATTGTGGTGTAACCACAGTGGTTTATTTGTTTGAACTGTGGTAAAACAACACATGCTCTGGATTGTGAGGCAAACAAGTCTTGGAGCATGTGAACTGGGTATCTTGTAAAATTAAGGAAAACTAAAACTGTCTTAATGACTAATTTAGATACAGCCTGTGAGGCATAATTGCTTAATGTAGCACAACAGGAGTGTGCTCAGGAAACCAAACAGGTGATACACAAATGTGCATCATGTAAACCAGCACAACTATAGATTAGGAAGGGTATGGCCAACAAGTCTCACAACACAAGAATTAAGGAACTTCCAGACAAGTCATCAGAAAATAAGCTAAAATTGCCAACTTCATGCATTAATCCTGTGGAACTCATTGCTATAGGTGGTTGGAAAAAAAATACATTGGAGAAGTGAAACAGGAGGAAAGTGGATCTAAATACATACTGTAAATTACAAACTTTCTACAAAACCAGTAAGAGGAGAGGTCAATAGCAGAATGTACTACTGGCTGCAGTCCAGATCAGTACCAACATAAGGATTCTTTTATTAAGACTTATTCCAATGCTTTGCTTGTTTTGTCTGTCTCAGAAATGAACTGACAGCTTCCCAAGACTACCCACAATGGATTCAAGATCCATTTTCATAGCGGAGCCCATTACTGTATATGCATTAAGGTATATTGGCATTGATTAATATATATGTATGACCAATTAATTTTATCTGTCACTTAAAACATAAAGTGACTTTCTACAGCTCTCTATCAGCATTAGATTTGACTGTCCCCAGTACACTGTTAAGCAAACATTCTCCTCACATATGCCCTCCTTTTCAAAATAACTTAATGGTAGATTGAGCAATAAAATCTCCAGATAATGGTAGTATTGTGTATTACTCTAGCATTTGATTGAATTAATTTTATACATGAGTAGTTAAATTCAGCAGTATTGCCAACATCCAGGGTGTTTTAGCAGTTACATACCTTGCTTGTGTGCTTAGATAGTATGTTCTTGCACCCTGTGCTGGTCTGGAGCAATGAATTTCCTATCACAGACTGAGTAATGCAAAGTACTTAAATCCCTGATTTTCATTACAATGATAAACGGGATGTGATGAGATCTATACCCAAAATTCTGTTATACAATTACCAATTATTTCAATACCCACTTGGGGAATAAGCTCATGATTTTGTACAACCTTCCTGATGGCTTAGTGTGTGCTATCTATAGATTTCTGTTTCTGTTCTCAGGTTAATATTTTATTAATTAACAACAGAAGTCTTAACATGAAAGTAATGTCCCTTGAACCAACAGCAAAGTGGAATGCAATAATATAGTGTTCCAGGATTTTAAAAATACATGGCATGAGTCATGCACTTGGATATAATTCAGTTACTATCAATTTCTGTCGGTATAACTGGCAATAAAACTTAAGTCTCATGAAATGTACTGGCTTCTGAAAATCCAGTGACAATCTTACCATTAATGACTTGCCTTATATCAATGTTCTTCCTACTAGTTTACACTATGAAATTACATGATCTTTAAAGGTCACTTCCAAATGAAATCATTCTACAATTCTACAGTAGCTTGCTGTTGTGGTTTAAACCCAGCAGGCAACTAAGTGCCGCAGCTGCTCGCTCACTCTATCCCAGCCCAAACCATCACACTTGCTCAACTTGCAAGCCTTCAGCAGCAAGAATCAGCAGAGGTCAACTCTGACTGAACTTAAACTTAAGACTCAGCAGACTGAAAGGCTGCTACAATGGGAAATGCTTGAGTACAAGTGAAGTGGAAAGAAACCTTATACAGTAGCTGTCAGTAGCCATCCAAACAAGATGATACTGGGCTATCAAGGGGAGTTACGTGGATTTATAATGTGGTGCTTTTATGTTACCTGAGAAGCTGTGCATACATCTTTCTGGAAGCTTGTGCTGTTACAGAGTAGGTTATCATCTCACTGGAAGAGTTCTCTTGCTAAAAGACACTCCCCAAATGCATGCTACCTTCCCATGGGTTTTAGGATACTTCTCTGAAAATTCAGCATACATTCTTCAACATCGGTTATCAATGCCTGTACCAGAGAAGTGTGAAACAGTCCTTAGAAAGGCCACTGTTCCTCTTCTCCCGCCCTTAATTACAAATTCGTGTTCTGTTCATTACAGTACACTCAACATCACAGGGAGAGCACAAGATAAAAGTTTTGTGGAGCTATTGCTATATACTATTTTCTATCTCTTTGACTATTTTTTTTTATCTGGTAGCAGTGGACAGGTTCACCCAGGAGCCCTGATCTGCAGACAACCTCCTGGTGATGAGGCAGATCTGGGGTTCAAATGATAACTGAAGTCAATAAGTTGGGTTCAGGTCTGTGACCCCAGCACCCAGTGTCAGGCATAGCCCTGTGATCAACAGGCAAGTCCACAGTCATAAGACAGGTCCAAGTTTGAGCTGCAAGGTCAGGCCCATTGGTAAGGGTAAAGGTCTGCATAAGTGTAACCTGGACTGTGCTTGACTGAGTGAAGATGGAGGGGAGTTCCCACTCTTCAGAAAGGCTGTACCCATCCTCTAAGCTGGCCCTCAGCCCAGGACAGGCTCTAACACCAATAAATGCTGAAAATGGCAACAACTCACAGACTTTGACCCCAATAGCTTTTGAAATGCAAAGCAGGCGCTTCAGCCATCAGACTTTCCAGTATTTCATAATCCCTGGAAATGTAAGGGAGTTTCGCATCTTTACATTCATGTAATTGAAACCTACTGACTGTGACAACATTTTTTAAGCTATGACAAAAGACATTTAAATGCCCCTGGAAATCAAAGCTAAAGCTTGTGAGAAGGCAGGAGGATCTATCTCACTAGTGTTTTCTTCCATTCTTCAACTCCTTCAAGTGGGAGAAAAACACCTATGTTCACAATGTGCAGAATGTTACCTTTTTTTTACATATGAAGCTTTACTTAAACAAATTAAGGTTGTGGCACTTTAAAGCCAGTTCTGATATTATCTTCCCCTACTTTTAGAGGAGAATACTTCAGCAATATCTCTTAGACTTCAAGAGAATAAATGGAGCTGATGCTTGCCAGATTATATGAATCTGTGGAGAGAATAATTTGTTACACAAATGTATCTGCTTTATTTTTTTGTCCCTAGATGAAGAAAAATGATATATCAGACCTACAAATACAGCTAGGCAAGCTAAAAGGGTCTGGCAGCTTGAAGTGAAGCCATACTGGGGCTATTTAAAATTACTGGGCAGGTTCGATAGGGCAAAGTTTGGAAAAGTTTATTTTCCTAGCTTGATTTCCAGGATCAACTTTCACAAGAAAGCAACACGAGTATATATTTCTACTCTGGGCTTGCTCTGCATCCTTTTTAGGCACATTCGGCACTGTGAGGAATGTGTGGAGTCTGGGCTTTAGCAGCGCTTGCTGCTCCCAGGGGGTTGGAACTTGAGCCCTGCAACTCAAGTTTTGAGCAAGCTGGACACTGGCTGAGTGTGCAATGCATGCAAGTGCATTTTGGTTTATGTTCCCCTCCCCAGAGTGATGTCAGGAGTGATGTGTAAAGCTAGAAGGAGTTGTCATATCAATGAGAGTGATCCTTGTTTGAGTCAGAACAAAGAGCTTCACCCGGAGGGTTAGCAACATAAGTGATCTTAAAGATCGCTAGTTCTTCTCTAAAGACTTCAGTAGGAGTAGTAAACAATTCCTAAGTCGGGTGATTGCAAAACTTGTTTTGGTAGAAATTGCTTGTCTGTTCTTGATGCCTGTGGGACTTTAGGAAAAGATATGTAAAGAATCTGTCAGGGTATATCTGCCTGCTGGAAGCAGGTTTTGCTACTGCTTGAAAGGAGGAGGAAGGATGAAGCCCTTGGTACCCTGGTGAGATGATGTTTCCTTGCTCACAGCATTAATAAGAACAAATAGAAGCTGCTCAAATATATCCGTCTTGGGAAATTTGAAAGTATTCTCTGACATTCAACCAAAACCCACTTAAATGCTGGGTACTCTGCCTTCTTCAGGATTAAGGCAAAAATTCCCACCCTAGAAGAGGTTAATATCAGGGCATAATCCTTCTTTGTTAAAGGAGTTACTTTGAGGGTGTTTCCTTTCCACCTGGAATGAACTTGTACCCAGGAGCAGCTCTGGTCTTAATTCAGGGCTTGACCTTACAACATAAAAGCTTTTACTTGTCAATATTTAATTCAACATTTACTAAATGGCAGGTCGATGGTAGGCTGACTTCACTGGAAATAACTTGGCAATGTTTTAACTAGCTTTAATCTGCATGGAAGGTGATGTTGGAAATAACCCTAACATAATGATAACATTGAACTCAAGGCTCATAAGATTTTTCCTAAATGATGACATACCAGACTTGCCTGTGTAAATGAGTGAAAATGGTTAAAACAGCACTAATGGCCATTACAGCAAAGGGTAATTATTAACCATTTTTTCTTGCAAAGAACTGGGAAATACTCTGTTATAGCTGATCCAAGGCACTGTTACACAATAATCAGTAAGAACTATTTTTAAATATGTAATATTCCTGTTCTATCTTTATACCACCCCCTCATTAGATTTGCTTGTACTAACTCCTACATCCTGGGAACTTTAAGATTTTTCAACTTAAGACTTCTAAATAAAAACGGGCAGTGCCGTCTTTTCTCTCAAAGCTATGGTTTTAGCAGTGCAGGAATATGATACATTTTGATCAAGGATGTGCCACCATGAAATACATCAAATTCCAGTTTGGGGGGATTGAGAATCTAAATGTTCTCACTTTCACTAGCAAATATTTATGTATGTGCTTAATTTTCCTATGGAATTAGGTTTAAAACTAAACTGTATACTACTGCTTTTCCAGACTATGGTATTGTTATAGAACTAAAATATAACCATTACTTTAGCTTATCAGTTTGAGACTGCCTTTCCAAAGGGGCCTCTCTGCATAGATTCATACATATGGTTACAGACACAATAGACTTTCTGGTTATCACATTTCTTCCAGCACTTCTGTTTCCAGTCTTTCTAACAATGAAAAAATTAAACTTGAACCTGAAATTAAAATTTCAGACTTCTGCCTGAATATTCAGTTGGTGAGCTTTTAACTTAAGCTTGCTTGTAAAGATTCTCTCTCTTTTACTGCTCTGTTTATAATTTCCAGGAAAAAAAAAAGAAAATCTTCACTGCTTTGTTATGTGGTATCTAACAAAACAATTCTTGTTTGTCTTATTTCTTGGTCATGACTGCATAAATTCCCCTTGAGATTTTCTTTGTATTCTGGCTCAGATTGTTACAGGACAAATTTATAAACTTGAATCTAAACCTTGGGAAAATGGATCAAAGTGGTAGCTTTGTTTAGTCTGAAAGGATTAGCTTTAGGACAGAGTGGGGTGCTCTTCAACAATCATTGAATACATGCTTTTTGAACAGTCACATCTTCCCAAAGCTTACATAGCCATATAGATCTTAATATTGTAGCAGTGGCAGCTTTACAGCCTTATCTTGTTTATTTTCCTGTCCTTATGCTAATCACTAGACATGTTGAGCAACAAGTTCTTTCAAAAAATGATGGATGCTACTAAGAAGTAGTGCATCTTGTTTTTAGATGTCACAACCTAATTACTTCAGAATAATTTGTGAGGATTTCAGTTGTAATGTACATTATTTAAAGTGTAAATTAAATGTATATAGGTCTGGAAGGTATCACCCATTACTTCTATTTGAAATAGAAGATTTATCTGAAACTCATCAGTCTGCTCCTTCACTCTCTTTCCAGAGAATGAGGAGAGAATCTCCTATTTCCTTATAACCACCATGTTACAGAAAGCTAAATTACAAGATATTTTTTTCCCCTATTAGTTAGAAGATATTTGGTGTTAAGTCTAAACACACTTTTAGATAAAATATGCTAGGGGATCTTACAAAGGACTTCTTTCCTGTTCCTCAAAAGTGGCATTTTCATCGATTAGCATCTTGTAACCAGATAAGGATGTCTATGTTTAGCTAAAGTAAATTTGATTGTAATATCTTTCAAGAACTTCACTGACATTTATGTAATAGGTTCAAAAGTGACCCATAGGAGCTGCCAGATCATATCCTGAAATACAAATCAAGTACTACATGCTAATAAAGCCACCTTCCCTAAAAGAACAAGGTTACTTTAAATCCCATCCAGGTGAGCATAATTTAACAAACATTGGATTTTCAAAGAAAGCTGGAAATGTACCAGCAGGGAAAAGCCAAAAACAGAGCACCTTTTCACACCAAAGAGTGTTCTTTATTGCTGCTTAGCTTAGCATTGGGATGTCAAGAACTGATAGCAAAAGCAAAGTCAGTACTGCTACACCCTTGTCCTGACCTCGGTTTTGTTTAGTATTTAACACCAATATGGATTTTTCTCTCTGTGGCACAAAGCCAGAAAAGCAGACAGTGTAAATCATTTTATGAACTATCATGTTTTTTTATTACTGTACAGTATGTCTTGTCCCAGCCTTTCAAAATCTTGCAAAGTGGTGACTCCTGACAAGTGCCACATGTTGTGTGTGAAACAGTGAGTACTGGCCCAACACATCACTGTTAAAAGTCATTTATAGCAACATGGAATGCTGTAGGTGTTCCTCCACCTTGTTATGACATAAGAGTATATAAATGAGAGTCCTAGCCTTAGGCACTTGCATTACAAATGTCCATTGGTTCTAATGTGTGCAAAGCTTTTTTACACTGTGTGGTGAGTGAAACAAATACCTGTTGTATGGCACTGCAGCCATACAAGGTAGTTTGTTTCCTATTGGGTAGGAAAGATTTATTGAATGAATTCCAGTTGAAGAGTCATACTATGCTTTGTTTTTACTGTTAATTATTTATTACTTCTGAAAAGGTATAAAAGAGTTAAAGCTGGCTTTGAGTTTAATTCAGTGATTTAACTATCCCTATTTCAGAGAAGAGGGCTGATGCAGCAATCCTGAAGAGAGCTGCTTCTGAAGTGCACTGAACTTCGGAAATCACTGCAAGTGAAGAATACTTTGGATAAGGGGTGAGTAGCACCTAGAAGTTGGGCTTGATACTTTGGAGTAACTTCTCAAATTTGGCAATGTGCTCAAGGGTTTAACTTGGGGAGGGAGGAATAGATTTATCTTAGTATAAACCAAATAATTTCATGTGCTAGTCAAGTCCTCAGCTTCTAATTAAGCAGTCATTAACTCTGAAATCTGTCTTCCTCTCCTGGTTAATAAATATATATGGTAAATAGCTTTCTTTTTTTTCCCCAATTTATATTTTAAAAATGGCAATACTTTTGATATAGAAAATCAATCTTTTCACTTCTCAGTATAAGTGATCAGTTTGTGACTTGTATAAAATACTGGAATCCAGACACAATAATTCATCATTTTGTAAAGACACTTTAGGACTGATGCTGCAGATACAAGAAAAAAAAGACATACAAATTTTTTAACACTATGGCAACTGATTACTTTAGAGAACAGGTATTTTTGGATGGTGGGGTGTCTACAGTATTTCAGATGAACTCTTGTTAAATAGTTCATTACCCTGGAAATATTCTGCGCCAAATTAAAGTCATGCCACACCAGACTCTAGCAATGGCATTTTAATACTGGGACTGTTTGACATTTTCTATAAACAGTATAAGAAGGATTGACTCATACAATTTCACTTGCACCAGAACAGATCTATCTTAACAAAACTACTCAAGAATAAAATAATCCCTTCAGTTCTTAGTGGAGTTCCAAGACACCTATTTTAAACAAATATGTCACTTACCAAAATCTAATACATAAATTGCTCCTAATCTGGGGGACACAGAAACTTGAAATGTGTTCTTTGCATTGGATGCTCTAATTAATCAATCTTTTCATTAATCAGTGGTGGATTTCTTTTGTGTGAATGTGTGTGTGATTTACAGTACCAGGGAGAGGAGCACATTCATTGAGTACACACTGTAGACTACTGACAGAAGCATCTAGCTAGAAGCACAGAGAAGTTCTCAGCTTGTCTGTTACATTGCAAGGATGGCTCCTTTTCTCCTTTTTTAAAAGGCGAAAGCGCTCAGCCATAGAGAATTTCAGCTGTATTTGAGTGGGGAAAAAAGGTAGCACCACGCAAGCTATGGGATATGAGTGAGATTCAAAACTTTCCTCCTTCATCCTCTTTTACTGGAGTTTTAGCATTGAATTAAAAAAAACCTCATATTCTAAATTATCTATTTCCAGTACAACACACAGTGAACCAAAGTACTCAAGTTGGATAATTTTGCCTTCCCAAAGGCAAAAATCATTAGAAATCAGTCTGCCATGGCCCAGTAGGACTTACTGAATCTGTTTGGGTTTGAGAGGCTGTGCTTGTTTATAATTACAAGTGAATTTTGTCAGCTAGAGGCTGCTCTTCTGACTTCCACAATTTCCTTGTCTGTAGTAGTGCAATGTTGACATAATATTAGATACAGACACAGATAAACTTTATTACTTGCAAAATATTTTGCACCTGGGAGATGGACATGGGTGGCACATAGGCCCATCATGAGGAATCTGTGTCAGCAGAGCCTTTTACATTGTTGATAAACTTCCTGAAGCTTGCTTATGTTGTGCCTTGGGTGGAATGACTGGCAGCTTGGTGTAAGTACATCTGAACGAGATGGCAAATGGGCTCTGACTGGCTGCTGGCCCAAACAGTGCTTTATGCTATGCTCAGACTGGACAACAACACTAATTGGTTTATTCTAGGTCTTATACTTTTTTTTTCCCCTCTGGTAACTGTGACACTTAACTTTTCTGAGGTGATCAACTCCTTGGTGATTTTGTGATCTAATGTAACAAATGTGGCTATTTAAAATCTGAGATCATCTGGAACTGCTCTCTTTGCATATTTGCTTTTTGTGAAAACAGCTTTCCAGTTGCTTTTGTGTTTTTCCTGACTTGCAGTCAATGAACACTGAACATTCAATAGAAGTTCAGAACTTAGATTACAGGAGGTTTATTCATACCTCTCTCAAGTCAGTTTGCTGTGCTAGTCATAGTGCTCCTGCTCTGTGAACTGCTGAGCCATTCTTGCGAAGGTTTGTAGGAGTCATTTAGACTGCATGCCCTACTAATGAACACAACTTTTACATTGCAAAATAAACCACTGGACAAGTAGGTAAGCAAACTGTAGCTCTGATTGTCATGATGAAATGGAAGGTGCCCCCTGGCCTGAGGTAAATGAGCCTTTCCTGATTCACGGGTCACCCCCTGACTAACTGTACAAGCTAGGGAACAGACAGATCTAATCTTCCATGATAAAGAATGAATAATGAATGCATATTTCTGGATCCACAACTTAAACAACTTACCTGGTACTATCAATACAGACTTCAGGGGGAACAAATACACTCTTCTGCCCTACTTGTTAAATTTTTTCAGTGAATGGCCACCACCAGCAGCAGTTCATATCTCAGACTTTCATTCCCCTAAGAGGAACATCACATCTTTAGATTTTGCCAAGCACTGCAATCTGAAGATCAGGTTTCTGCTTGCTGTAATCATGTCTCTCCTCCCTCCTCACAAGTCAGTAAGACTGCAAAAGTAACACTGACATATCCATTATACTCACTCCTCAGTAGAGATTTCTTAATTTTTGCATCATGTCGGATATCTATCCTGAATAATGTAACACTCCTTTTTCTACAATCAAGTGGATATGTTTAAAAAGTTGTGAAACAAAGATTACCCCGTTTATAGGAAGGCCATTTCAGTTGGAACACTTTTGAAGATGGTGCCCTGCTAGCAATTAAACTTCCCAGCCACAACAGATATATCTTAAAAGCATTTTAAAACTCAAAGGTCAAGAGGAAGATTCACTAATATTTAAAAAAAAACCAAAAACAAAACACAACAAAAAAAACCAACAAAAAACAAAACCAAAAAACCAAACCAACTTGTGGTAAGGGAAAGCAGACAGAAGTTATCCTTGACAGTGGCTTAGCTGTGAGGTTGAATTTATGTCTCTTCAGATGCTTAGCAGACTGTTTCTGACTGAGCCTGTGCTGTTTCTGTTCCAGTGCTATGTCCCATATAATCTTTGTCTTGTAAGCAATTAAATCCCAGTTTGATGATGCTTTGTTCATGCTTTGTCACCTTCATTATTTAAAAAATCTACACTATCTATATATGAAATACTGTGTAGCATGTGGGCGCTGCAGTGAACCAGTCTGACAGTATTTCTGGTATGCTTGTTAAATGTGTGAGAGGACAGGTGAGCCTATAAGGTGAAATACCTTTGTCTTGAAAGTTCTTTTTGAAGACTAATTTAGCAGGAATTGATGAAGGCCCTTTGTAGCAGAGGGAAAGGAGTTGTTTGCAGGTTTTTAGTATTGAGTGCACTGGGAGGCAGAGAGGAAAGAGGGTAATTTTTCTGGTTAGCACTTAAAGGATGCTGTCACATCTCCAGTTTTTCTTACTTAAAAGCTCAGCCTGATTTCTTGAAGCCATTTGATATAATGGCCCCAGTATTGCCAACAGCAGTACTTCTTTCAGACAGGATTTCTTCTTAGAAAACCTCTTGTATGTATGATGGCCTCAACACAATCTACACTCCTGGATGCTGGTGCACTGTTGAGACCTCACCTGGAGTATTGCGTCCAGTTCTGGTCTCCCCAGTTCAAGAGAGACAGGGATTTGCTCAAGAGAGTCCAATGGAAGGATACAGGGATGATTAAGGGACTGGAGCACATGCCTTATGAGGAAAGGCTGAGACACCTGGTGCTCTTTAGTCTGGAGAAGAGAAGACTGAGAGGGGATTTGATAAATGTTTATAAA
>JANHGN010002838.1:25371-40708 GCA_024605025.1 Megaceryle maxima | reverse complement strand
GCCCCCACCTCGCCGTTCCTCCCGGCCCCCGTCCTTGGAACTTTGGGGGAATACGCGGCGGTTTCAGAGGCAATCAAACTCTGACAGCCCAGCCGGAGGGACCCGGGGGGAGTGGGGAGCGGGAGCTCTGCTGCTGTCGCTCCTGCAGGCGCTCGCTGCCTGCTCCCCGTGGGTCTTGTAGTTTGGAAACAAGGTACCGAACATGTGGGGAAGGCTGATAATCTCAAAAGTGTCTGTGATTAAGTGAAACCAGCAAATTGAGATGCTTAGACAATTAGTAATCTTGGCGTGGAAAAAAAAAAAAAAAAAAAAAAAGAAAAGAAAAGAAAAGAAAAGAAAGAAAACAACCTACCAAAAAACAACCCTGAAAGAATCAAAGAAGAATGAAGGGTTTGGGGTTTATTTTTATTTGGTTTGATTTTTCTTACTTTATCCCCCCCCACCTTTAATTTCCTAAGCTTGTCCCAGTTAGATTTGAAGCAAGAGAGAGGCAGGAGGACTCCCTGAGATTTGAAGCAAGGAAAGAAGGCAGGAGAACTCCCTGCCCAAAATTGCTCCTGCCTATTGCCCATCTACCATCTGAGAGCTGGGCACAGGCACAGCTGCCTTGCTGGTGCAGAGGGAGGTGACCCAGGGACGCTTGTCATGGCTGATCAGGCTGCCAGTCTCACTCCCTTGCCACGCTGCTTAATTCCCCACCGCAGGGTAGGGGAGGTGGCAGTGTGCCCATCGCAGCCCACGCGCTGGTGGGGCTGGCAAGCGGTGCTCTGCCCGCACCAGCTCCTGAGCTGGCAGGATGGGCAAAGCCGACTGTGCCACAGACCCAGGACAGAGCGTTCCCCGTCTGCCCTCCTGCAGCTGCCTTCCAGGAGCTCTCCCCCATGGCTGCAGGCGGTGTCCGGGCCATTGAGGAGGTCAGTCCCAAAGGTGAGCCTAGCTCCAGCGTGGCAGCTGGAGAATGGCCATGCCAGGTCCTGTCCCCACACCGCTGTGTGCCCAGTGCCCTCATCTGCTCCATAGCACCCTGCTGCCAAGTTAGGGTATAGCTGGGTGTACCTCTGTGCAGCATATGGTGAGCGCAGGGCACCTGGCAGCACAGCCTGACAGCAGCAAAAGCACAGCCAGGAGCAGGGCAAGGTCACATCACAGGAGTCACCTGTGACTTTGTCAAGGTCTCACATCGTCCCTGTGCCCCTGCATCCTTCAAAAGTTAAAACTGATGTCTGTGTCTGTGGCTCTGCCTCCCCAAACTGCCAGCAGAGTCCCAGTGTGTCTTCAGGCAGCTGAGCAGCGACATCTCCTTGTGATGACTTCCTGAGCCTTGGCCAGCCTGTACCTTTGAAGGGCTCAGAAGCAGCATCATTCCAGTCTTGGAGGATGCAACCAATGCACACTACTTAGTGTGCAACCAACGCAGTCTTCAATCAATGCACTTTAGGGCTGTGAGTTGTCATGGGACCCACCGTGTCCTCTCAACAGTGACAAGGACCCTCTGAGCAAATGCAAACCTTCAGGGCACTCCTGTGCTAACATGGGCAAGGACTCAGCCCCCAGTTCAATGGCCTTGCACTGACTCTGTAGCTGGACTTCCCTTCTCCAGCCTCTTCTCTCCCAGCTCTTTCAGCCCAGAGGAGCTATGTTAAAAACTGAGGGTTTGCCTCAGGCACCTGCACTTGACTTTTAGGTTTCATGCTGTTTTTGCTGTCCCCAGATAAAGCTTGGAAGAAGCTTATGTGTTTACAGGACCCTCCTAAAGCTGGAGCTGCCCTGGCTTCCCAGGCTATCCATGGGACCTGACACCACTTATACTCATCAACCCTGTCAAAAACTCACATGAAAGGGCAATATCCTGTCACTCCAAGGATGAGGAGATCCTCTGCTGGGAGCTTCTTCCCCCAAACCAAAGTATTTAATGGGGACTTTTGGGTTTGCCCCAGTCTGCTAAGAGCAGAGCCGCCAAAATGCAGAGGTCTTGAGCATGCAGAGAGGTGCCTGACCGGCACCTACAGCCACGTTCCTGCGTGCTCAGGGAAGGTCTCTGCTTGCAGCAAACATACTGGAGAGTTGGACACCCTCTTCATCCTCACACTCCTCTATTAACTGACATTGGCTTTGCCCAAAAGCCCCCTTCATGATGCTAGTTTTCCATTTTTTAAAGGCAGCTCAAGCAGCCCTTTGTATACCACTTTTTAAGACCAAGTTTCATTTCTTTTTGCTTCATCTCTTGTCTCTTTATTTGTTTAGAGTTTTATCTCTGGGATTCCAATTCCTCCTCGGGAGGTTGTTGCATAAGTAGCCTCCATACTGATTGCAAGGATTTTAATTTGGTAGCTTTCATCTTAAGCTGTTTCTAAGGCACTTCCTCATTTGTTTAAAATCACCCTGCCTAAAGCTTTCGAACTGTTTTTCTGTCTTGATACTTCCCAAAGGGCTGTGGCACTTAATTAGAGTCCCTGTTCCATTGTGGTTCAGTGACAGTTGTCTGGATTAAGTCAAGAGTTGCCACTCCACTCGTGTGCCACAGATCTCACTTTGCAGCTCTGACATTGTGACATCGGATGTCTTAACAGGCAGGTAGATACAGCCACTCATAACTGCTCTTCTAATGGCTTTGCAGCCTCCCTGTGACCTCCTGGCCACTGGGCTACCTGGCTGTGAGAGACAGGGGGACACAAAACCCCAGGGGACAGGACAAGGTTCTTCCAGACAAGGTAAGGATGGATGCCTGGCCAGCATTCAATAGAGAAAGCTCCTTTTTAGAGAAGAGGAAGGTAGGTTGAAGGGAAAGCAAAATGAGGAGCATGGGCAGAGGAGGGAGAGGAGGAGAGGGGAATTCATACACACATTTTTCAATCTCCTTGGTTGGCAACCTCCAGTTGCTCAGGATGAATGCAAAAGGGTGAAGTCAGAAGTCAGCTACGCATCCTGCCAGGGTGAGTCCACCCTGCACAGCACCCCAGAACTGCTGGAGCCCATCCAGAGCAAGGAGGATATCTGTAGGGCTGAGCCGAGGGAAGGAGGACTGGATCAGGGCACAAGGAGTCAGTCATCACAGTCCAGGGGCCAAGGTGACCCTACAGAAGTGCAAACAGATGCCTGTCCCAGCTAGTATCTGAGCTTTGGCACTCCTTACTCCACAGGGGAGATCATCTTTGCCCATCAGACTGATACCCTCTTCTGATGTGGGTCCCCCCCCATCCCCTTCTGCTCCTCGATGGTGCCTCCATGTTTTGGATTTCTCTGAACTGGAAGGGAGCTGGCCTCTGAGGGTCAACTTCAGGCCATCTCTGACATCCTTCACAGCAGGGGTGTTTGCCTGAGCCCCACCTCTGGTTTACAGGATGTGATTTATGCTGATTTAATTGGTGTTGGTTTAATTGGCTCATCCAGCTCCCATATGTGTTGGGAGGGGGCCAGAGAGAGCATTAAAGGATCATTACACATTATGAGCATCTTTCTCCATCTCCTCTCTGCCGCTCCTTTTCCTCCCTTACATTTTAGGGAGCCAGGACACTCCAGCACGAGGTAGAAACCCTTTCTGGGAATCCTGACTATGAAAATCCTGTTGAAACCAGACAAAATGGTATCTTGTGCCTGAAGCCATATCCACAGTGCCTAGTGCTCCCCCTTCCCACTGGTTCCCCAGCAGCTACCAGGCAAGGTCATCTCTGCAGGGAAGACACTACCCAGCACCAGTCCCCAAGTCCTGCAGGAACTGTCATGACTCACATGCTGGCTGCAGTCAGTTACAAAGCCTGACACAAACCTTTCCAGACATTTTTGCTTTGTAGAGACAGCCTCAGCTCAAGGAGGGATGCTGGACAGGTGGTGGGTAGCTGTGTGCTTCAAGGGTTTGAGGTGGGTATCCTTGTGCAAAGTGTGTGCTGGATGGGACAGTTTTTGGACAGCTTCATGGGAGAGGGGATGCTCTACACCACAAAGGGAGGGTGACAGGGACTGGGACTTCACGTGGGGAGGGGCATTATATACTTGGAGAGTCAAGGATGTCAGGATGTCGTGTACTCTGCCTCCAGATAGACCAGCTCCAGGCTCTGCTGTCACACCTCAGCCCTGCTGGGCATCACCCTGATGCCAGCTGCTGTTCCTGGATGCCACCTGTGCCTGCCCCGAGGCAGGGCTGGCATACATCCACTCCCTCCTGCTCTCTAAGAATGGGGAGCAGACTAAACCACCACTTCTATTCCCCTCTGGAGCTCCTCTGATGTCCAGGTCTTTGTCTTGTGCACAATCTCCCGTGTGCACACATCTGCAGTCCCTTTACTAGTGTGCAGCATCCCCGTATCATGATGCCTCCTCCCATTCAGTCACATTTTCTAGGCTCCCTGCTGGGAGTCTTCTGCCTTACACCCACAGCCAGAAACAGGGCTCTCCCCAAAACTCCCTTCCTGCCAGATGTGCCCAGTGTATCCCAGGAGCTGCCCCTGCCACCAGCATCCAGGGGCAGAGCTGCCCACTCAGCCAACACCCAGCTCTGTGGAAAGCTAGCACAAGAAGTGCCCCAGCCCTGCACCTAGTGCTGCCCTCAGCACCCTGCAGCAGTGCAGATGCCTTCTGAGCTACAAGAGGGCATCACTCAGAGCTGTTATGTTCTGTACCCTGCACATTCTGGAGGGAAGAAAGTGGCAATGATGTGCCTTTTAGCAGGAGCCTGGCTATGCCAGCACAGGCACTGAGGAAGCAGTTCTGCCCTGGCAGCTCAGATGCTGACATTTTGCTGCTGGGCAGCTTGGGCCAGGGATTCAAGGGTCTCTGAGAGGTGCTGTAGGCAGGGAGCAGAAGTTTTGGGCTCTTCCTTGACCTCTGAGTTCTTCAGGGTTTTGCTGAGGACAACCCATGCCTGCCTCTGCAGTTTAAGGAGAGGTAGGTGGGAGGCAGGACACAGAGTGGGGGGTGATGTTTCCAAGAAGGGACCCTGCTCTGCTTATTTTCCCCCTCAAAACAAATCTGCTGCTTCCTAAACTGCCTGTGGAGATCCAGCGTGGAAGGAAACCCCAGAGAGGCAAGCTGGAGTCATGGAGCTGGGCGAGCATTCAGCGTGGGTGCAGGCTCCAAGAGGAGCTGGCTGGGGAGCCTGGTGATACTGCCAACTTGGCATGGCAGAGGCGTCAGCCCCTATCCCAAGCCACCCAAGCTGTTGGGAGTGGGTATAAAACAGACCTTGCTGGCTGGTCCCCAAGGGGAAGAGCTGGCTTGGGCAGGAAACATCTTCACTGACATTTAAGAGCGGGGGAAAAGTGCCCAGTTGGCAGGCGGGGAGAGCAGCACCCGGTACTCCAGCAGCCCTCCTCCCGCTCAGGGCTGCAGTCCGTTTTCTCATGCCTCACCACTGGCTCCATCTTCCACTGCTGGTTCCCTTCAGCAGCTGCAAAAGAGCCCATGGCTGCCATGCTCCTGCCGTGGCTGCTCACCATGACCAGTGAAGAACCACTCGGTGCTGGTTCTCCTCAGCTCCCTTGGAGCAGAGCCATCTCTGTGGATCACAGCGTGCTACCATCAAGGGGGTTCCCCCTCACACAACAGCCTAGGACATGCAGGGCATGGCCGGCCTGCAATGGTAGCTGCATTTCCAGCTCACATGGAGTCCTGGGGCAGGACCAGCCCTTCCCTGCAAGGGAACACCTGGGAGAAGGATGCTGTATACCAGTAGGGCTGCGCTTAGGGAGGACGACAAGCTGAGGATCCCCCCAGCACCAGTTGCCCCATATTTGAGTGACACTCTTCCTGCAAGCAAACACATGGAAAACCCCATCCCATAAGGCTGGGAGCCAGGGCAGCCTCCAAACTTGGCACCTGGTGGGTGGCTGAACCTGACTCAGTGGGAGCTGAAGCCCTGCTCTGCAGATGGCTCCAGCTCCCCAGTGGGGTGACTCACCCTCCTGCTGTTGGAGGAAGATCTGGGGCGAGCAACCACAGGCTTCACTGGGCCCCACGGCCAGGGCAGGAATGTCTGTGGGGCTGTGTGGGAGTGTCTGGCAGATCATCTCTGTTGCCATGGGGCAGTGGAGGCAAAGCCCCTCCAGATGCTGTCAAAGATCATTTGTAAACCCCATCCTGTGCCCAGCAGTGCCACATACCCCTGAGGGCCAGGCTGGCACAGAAAAACCTGGAGCTTCCCATGCTGGAGAAGAAGGAAGGATGGATGAATGGGGGGCTTGGAGTAGAGATGATGGGCTGGGGGTCCCTGATAGGGTGCAGCCCTGGAAGAGGGGATGGGGATGGAGTGGGCAGATGGAAGGAGCCCACAGTCAGGGGGTGGGGATACTGGCTGCTGTATGGAGCTGGAGGTATCAAAGCAAACCCCATCACTGCAGAGTCTGGAGTTTGTCCTGGGCAGCCAAAACCACTTCCCTGGAAAACTCATACGCTCAGACTGAAGGTCGGTAAAGAGCAGGAGGGACATTGGGGCCCTTCTCACCCCAAACAGACCTGTTAGCATGAAAGCCCCTCATCCCACCATCATCACAGGGGCAAATCCCATGCAGGACGCTGGGGGACATGCGCATGAAGCCCTTGGGGTCGGTCTCAGTCCTGCCTACATCTCCATCAGTGGGCTGACAACTGCAGCACGTGGCTCCTGGGGTGGGCAGCAGCCAGAGGTGCTACCTGAACCCAGAGCCCCAGAAGATTTGTCCCTGTCCCATGGGCTGCCAGTGAAGCCCAGTGCAGGCATCACTCACAGTGCCCACTATGTCGAGGTGGAGCGTATACCTGCGAGCACAGATGGTAAACTCCAACAGCAACAGAAATGTGAAGATCGTAATTATCTGAACATAATGAAGGGTTTCATTAAATACACTTGGAAAACAACTCAGCAGCCGCACAAAGTTAAACTGCTGGTCTCAACTCTCCAAACTATTTAAAATTTATTAGCTTCCCCTGCGGGTCTCAAGCTTTTAAGTACCAGAGAATTCTTGAAAATAAGATATTTTTCCCTTTCTTTCCCCCATCTCTTTCCAATGTTTTTTGGACTCTTAGAAGTATCTAGGGGGAGGGGAACAACCAGCCACTAGTTTGTCGCCCTCTCCGCCTGTGCAGACACATTTTCTCTCCCACCTGCCCCCTGTCACCGCTCCTCAGGCTGCTTTTCACTGGGTCTGCAGAGCGCAGCGTTTCCAAAGGGATGATCAAGGCAGCGACACCTGCACACTGATCCCTGCTAAATCCCGGCCTCCAGACTGTGGGGGGGTCTTGTTGCAAAGGGATTAGTGGGAGGCTGAATAAACCTGGTTTTGATCTGGTGCTAACTGGCATGGGGTAATGCCCTCAGCTAAGATGAGATTTACAGAGCTGTATCTCTTCATAATGTGTGAGGGGAGGCAGAGCTGGGAAGATGCTCTTTCCTGCTCAGAAAAAGAAATTCCTGGTTTTGAACAACAGCAATAGCTCAGTGCTTGGAGAGGGGCTGGAGTCTGAGGCTGGATCTGTGCTCAGCAAAGCTGAGGAGCTGGCTGTGCACAGAGAGAGCCAGGGGATGTGCAGGGGCTTTCTCCCCTCACTCCACATTTGTGGGAAAGGGTTTCAGGTCTAGAGAGGCAGGGAGCTCCAGAGCGGGCAGATCTTGGTCCCTGTTGCAGCAGTGGAGCTGATGTCAGGGATGGGTCTGGTTCTAGTGCCAGTGAAGCAGCAGGAGCTGGATGGGACCCTTGTTGTCCTGTGATTGCAGTTGGTGACATGGGAAAACATTGTGGCCTCACCTCTGCTTTGGTGAAGTATTTGTGTTGAGGAAAAGCAAGGGGATTTTTTCATGGGAGATCATAATGCCTGGTGCCAGAGTTCTTCATTAAAATATTCTGATTTATAGCCCTTGGTTTCAGGCTGGAAAGAAGCTTCAAACACAGGGATGACGCAGCGGGATCAGGTGAAACTTAATATTTCTCCTTCTTGTGCGTTGGAAGCCCCAGGAGCTGTCACTGACAACCACAGTACTCCATTCTCCCTCATTTCTGGAAATAACAGTGAACTAAGAAATTCAGGTTTCAGCCAAGCTTCTAACGAACTCTAATAGCATCGTCCTGGGACTCCACTCAGCTGTGAAGAGATCGGCAAAAGCTGATGGGAGTGGTAGAGGGAAGGAAAGGTCCCAGCACCATTTCAGCAGAGCAGGAGAAGAAAATCTCTCTCCCCTTTGCCCTCGCGTGTACAGCCTCGCTGTGCATCTGAACTCTTTCTGCCTGTGCTCTAAGCCCTGGAGGGTTATTACCTGTTGCTGCTTTAATCTGGGCTCTCCCCTGCTCGGTCAGCTCGGCGCTCGCAACTGGCAGCAAGCGATGGCAGAGGCAACGCTGCAAAGGACGTGTCTGCAGGGCAGAGCAGGGAACAAGCTGTGTGCCAGGAGCTGAGGGAATTGAGCAGCATTTGCACAAAGCCAATAACAGGGTTGTTAAGTTATGAGGGAGCCGGGGACAGGCCTTGGAGCGCTGCCTTGCCGAGCAATCCATTAGGGGAGAGGCCGGATGGTACAGGTGTATTTGCAGTTCCCTCTGTGTAGAGTTGGGTGGAGATAATGCAATTACAGGTGAATTAAAATAAACCCAGCTTCCCAGTGACAACCAGCAGCTGCCTTAAACCTCAGAAAATCAGGGACAGGAGGAGAGGTTGCTCCCCCCTGTATTGTGACACAGCAGGCTGCAAAGCTTCATGGAAAGGGGAGTCCCAAACCTCTTGCAGGAGGGAGGGAGATGGGGCCAGAAGATGAGGAGGTCCTGGAACAAGTGGGTTCTCAAAGTAATTTTGAGCCCTGAAAGGAGGCATGGGTGGGTGTGTGTGTGTGCGTGTGATGTGACTGCAGGGAGGGTAGGACAGCAAGTCTGCTCCCAGCCATGGGGCTGCCAGTCTGGTTTGGGGGTAACGGGTGGAGGTAGAGAGGAGAGATGCTGTGAGTGAGGAGGGGGGTTGGAGGGCATACTGCTGCCTTGACAGGGCTTTGGCTTTTTTCCCATTGCTGCCTTGCCTGGGGAGGTGGACCAGGAGTGTGGAGCAGGAAGGAGAGGAGCACACATGGTTCAGGCAGCTGCTCCCCCAGCCAGGGTTCCCCTGGGCGCTGTGGCAACAGTGGCAAGACGAGGGCATCAGGTGCAGTTATCTGGCAACAGAGAGGGCTTTTCCTCCAGGAATTAACGCAGGAGCGAGGCCAAGACTCTCAGAGCATTGATTCAAGGACGCTTGACTGAGATGTGACACACAGTCCCCTGCTGCTGGGTCACTGCTCTGCCACCTATGCAATGAGCTGCCAGGTCTCAGCCTGCTGCAGCCCAGAAAAGTGGGGCAGCCAGCCCTTGTAGGGATGGCCAAGGAGAAGAGTTTCTTAGAAACTGGGCTTGGTCTCACTAACAAAGATGCCTGGCCACCAGTACAAAGGTCTGCTCAGCTTAGGAGGTGGGATGCCTATTTGCCCAGATTTATCATCCATTAAATATGGGAGTGGATCTGCTCCCTTTTTTGTGGATGCCCCCAAACCATCAATTTCCTTTCCCTCTTTTAAAGTGGCCAGATGAAAGGAACTGTTTCTTTTATTAAACAAGCAGCTCTCCTCCTACACTGGCCTTGACTGTCTTCCCACCCAGAAAGGGCAAACTGGAGGGAGACATGCGTGAGTCAGAGGCAGCAGGCGGGGAAGGTGCCGGCGTTCCCTCTTGGGTAGTCAGCCCCGCAGAGGCAGGAGCCCTGCCCGCAGCTCGGCTCGTCAAAGCTACTCTCCTAAGCAGAAGGGGCAGCTCAGTGTGTGAGTTACTCAGCACCCCGAGCAGGGCATGCATCTGGCACTGGCAGCATTCCATGGGCATGGCCCTGTCACCACACCAGTCTTGGCCACGTGTCCCTGGCTGCCTGGGCACGCACAAGAGCAGGGCACTGCAGGCAGCAGAGGAGGTTGGAACTCATGCTGTGCCCCAAGAGATATTTGCAGAGCTTGACTGGGAAGAGGGAGGGCCTAGTCCCAAGGCAAGGGGTCTCCAAAAACTTGTCAAGGTCTGGGAGCAGCAAATCTGTCCTGGTGATGGACCTGTGGGAGATGCAGCAGGGAAGGTGGTTGCAAAGTGCTAGCACAGTTCAGCAGCTGGACATCAGCTGAACACAGATGCTGCAGTGGACAGTGATGGTCTTTCTTGCCCCAAAAACCTGCCACTTCATCTGTTCCCACCATGGAACCTTCTGCTGTCAGCACTGATGGGTGGGAAATGAGGGTACTTGCAGTCTAAACCCTGCCAGACTCCACTTTGATCTGTCCAGAGCCAAGTCTGTGGCTGGTTGGGGACAAGACCTTTGCTTCCAGGGCAGAAGTTAACCAGCCACAGCAGAGTGCAGCTCATGGCTGCTTGGTACCTTTTGTGAAGGTGGTCCACACCATGAAATTCCTCCTTTGTGTCCTGGCAAAGACAGACCAGGGAAAGAGCTCATCCATGGGGCTAAGCCTGGTGCTTCCCAAGCAGAGACAGCCTCTGTCCTGCCTTGGCTGTGCTCGCTGCATCTGCCTGGGGGATGGCCTGGAGATGTGGCTCTGGAGGGAGGCCTGGTTATATGCCATGGAGTGGGTGAACCTCCAAGGTTGCTCCAGCATCAGCTCCCAGCTGGGGTGGGGGGGTCACAGTCATAAGCCATGTCTGTGCACGCAGGGGGTCTGCACTTGCACGGTCAGGGCTGTGCACGTGCCAGTGCGGAGGAAGAGGAGAGGATTTTGTTTTCCATCTCAATCAGCCTGGTCTTTTTAGTGAGCTCTAACAAAGGGACAGTGGCTTTTCATGCTTCTCTTGATCTTGGGGCCAATAGCAAAATCCTCCTGGCAGGTCCCTGGGTACCATTCCCTCCTGTCTCATCCTGTAGCGATGCCGGAATCACTGCAGGCGGTACAAGCAGAGGGAGGGCAGCGTGAGCGATGTGGAGCGATGCAGAGCAAGGAGGGGAACTGTGCCCCGGGAGCATGCAGCCCGCCCTGCCAGCTGCCTCCGTGCCATGCCCCGGTCCCAGCACCAGTGTGGGATGAGCGATGGGGGGTATGGGCAAGCACAACGCAGACATCTGTCTTGGGGGGCTTTTGGATCAATGTTTTCCTCACAGTTGAATAATTCCCACGGTTAGAAGGGATGTCCCGTGACAGTAGCACTGCAGTGGTGGGTTTCTAGGGGTAGAAAGGCAAATCATTGTGCAGGGGATTCTGGTTCTATCCTGGCTGTGACCAAAGTCCTCCGTGACCTTGGAGGAATCTCCTCCTAAATCCACAGCTCTGCTGTCTCTCCATCAGTCCTGCCTAGATGAGGCTGGGGGCTCTGTCCAGTTATCCTACGGAGCAATTCTGTCTCCCCAACCAGTTCCCACCTCCTCATTCCCTGGGAGGCTCCAGTTGATTTTGGTGAGGAGCACTTTCCCCTCCATGGTGCAGAATAAAAAAAGGATTTTACTTGTTTTTTTGTTGTTTTTTCCACCTCTATTAAGTCTGTGACTAGAACATTGTGGCTTTTAAGTTTATTCCAACTGTTTGATATTTTACATAATCGTATTATTTATGTGACAAGATTAGAAGTACTCTGCATGCTGACAGGCAACTAGCACACACGCAATTTCTTGCCAATCCTTCACAAATTTGCATTGTATTCCTGCCTTCTTAGAGTCTGTGCAGATTGTAGCATTAGGCGGAGAGAGAGGTATGTAGAGAAACAGAGGGGGAAGGTGGAGAAGACAGGAGGCAAGCTGCTCATCTGAGAGCTGTTGGCTTCCTCCTGTCCTTTGAGATCTTTCGGCCTGTGCTGAACGGGTACCCAGTGCTCGGCACCTGTCACACTTGGGGCTAATGGAAATACCTGGCCAGGCTTCAAACCCTTGGCCTCTAACAGCAAGTGCTAAGCACACAAAGGTGTTTGCTTTAATATCCCACTGCTCGCCCGTGGGATACTTGATTTATTCTATGCCTGTAAACATTCATTTCACACCTAAACAGGGGCAGGTTCATCACTTCTGCAATCATCATTTATTCATGTCATGAGGGTTGCAGGAAGCAGAGATAAATGGATTTCCATGGAATTGGTGCTCCAGGCTGCTCAGGAGCCTCCATCCTTCTCACTGAGCTCCAGAGCAGGGTGGGGAAGGTTCCCGGTTCAGCTCCTTCACCCTGGTGTTTTAGCACAGCATCCTCCACAGATCTGTGCTGTGCCTTGGGCGAGAATGTGGTGCAGCTGAAGGGCTCTGACCCCAAAACCAGCAAGGGTCACTAAGCTCCCTCATTCCTGCATGTCACAAGGTCTCAGCCATGCTCAAGGGACAGCACATGCAGGATATCTTGATGCGGATCCTTGCTTCGACAGCTTTCCCAGGCTTTGGGGGAGCTTTCTGATCTATGCGTTAAGGCAAGCATTTGCTACATATTATTTTGGGGGAGGGAGGAGTAGCATGGGTAATACCCACCCTTTTCTGGAGGAAAAATTCCCGCCTTTTGTGTCTCATGCAGAAGATGACTTTCTGAGAGGGTTAAGTGCTTCATGAGACCTTACAGCCATCCTGGAGGCCACAGACTTGGGACAGAAACTGGGACCTAACTGTAGTTTCCCATGTCCATCGGGGCTGAGTTAAACCTCCTCAATGCCTCCAGGAGATCACACCCCTGCTAAGGAAATCCTACATCCAGCTGTCCCTCGGCCAACTGCTGCTCACCCAGCACACCCCAGGATGGCAGAGCAGACCCCAAACAACCAGTGATGGATGTGACCTCCCTAAATAATTCATGTCTTGAGCTCGTGCTTGGCTTCCTTTGTTATGTTGTTACAAATGAAAATAATGAACCAAGATTAAAGAGCTTTGGCTCTGTTTCCAAATTTATGGGCATTTAAGATGTGGTGTTCAAGTCTGTTACTCCTCTGACTGTTGTCAGATTGATTCAGTGCAGAGCAGGTGGCCACTGTGCTCCCAGCTGGCCCGAGGCATTGCTGTGCTCAGATGTGTCACAGGATGGTCAGCATTCTATACACCTCTGGGGATGAGTGGATCCAGAGGGCTCACAGCCACGTGGCCACAGTAGTCCCCATGATACCCAACTACACCACCACATCCTCCTTCTCTTCATTATTGTCACCCCCTCTGTCCCACTGCACCTCCACCCTGCCACCCTTTGTCACTCTGCACCCCCCTGGATGACATTTCCCACCTCCGAGCATCCCACCTCCTGCCCCTGGCCCTAATACCATAAACCTCACAGTGGTAATTAGCTCAGACTTGACCCTGCTCTGCAGGGACTCACCTTCTGGAAGTGGCCATTTCTCTCTCTTCAGCCTAGAGGGAGCTGAGAGGGCTACCTGAGATTTACACCTTGAATCTCCAAATTAGATGAGATGAAGCTACACTTTCTCTGGCACCTTGACCCCATGATTAATCACTGTTGGGATGCAAAGCTGCATTCTTCCTTCCTCCTAATTCAGCACCATTTTTTATGGAAATAAAAGCTTCTGCTGCATCCAGCTCTGCTGATGCCTGGAGCACCAGTGGGAGCCCAGTTAGCTCTGCAGAATCCCTCCTGTACCAAGAAGACCTTCATCTGCAGAGCTCACCAGGTAGTCAGGACAGTCAGGGAGAGCAAGGAGCTTCACCCTGTCTCTGTCCTGGGCCACAGGAGAGCCTATGTTCTGGGTACCACAGCCCAGCTTGGGCTGTGCAAGGAGCATGCATCCTTCAGCAGGCTGTGTGCTGACGGATGCTCTCCCAGGGCTGGTCAGGAGCTTTGAGGGAGGGCTGGACTCGTTGTGCCCCACTACCCACCCAGCGCTGGAAATGGGTGGCCTCTCAGAGCCACAGCTTCAGAAGGAGGTGTAGAGAATATCCTACAGGATTGAAGAAATTACTTTAGAGGTTTATTGCCAAGAAAATTTTGTTTTCTGGAAGCATCAACACTTAATTGCCCTGCCCAGCCCTCAGATATCTTACTTTTTCAGTGAAGTTAGGCTGTTCACTTAAGGCCTGTTTCCACAGAAGAACACTGTGGCATTTAAAATGCAAGAGTTGAAGATATGGCATCACCTGGAGCTGCTGTACAGCCACACAACACCATGCACAGCCAGAGCTGCTCCTCTGGGAAGGGGATAAGTCTGTGATGACCTTTGTAACCCCATCTGTGGCCATTTTCTGTCATATTTTCAGTGTCTTGTCATTCAAAAGGGGCCCAACACCTTCTAGAGAAACAAAGCGCACCATGGGGGTGGTGACAACATGGACCGACTGTTGGTGCTGGGCTCTCTCTGATGACCTCATGGACATTTCAGAACAACACCAAGTGAGGCCATTTTTGTTATGTGGAGTGATCTATACCCAGAATGGGGGCAACTGACTTGCAACATCCTTGTTTGTTGATGAATGCACAAGAGATGTGCCCAGCATCCATGGGCTGGAGGCAGCTTCCCCCAGCCTCTGGAATGGAGGGAGGGAGAGATGATGCAGATATTGTTGCTTGCAATACATCTTCTTTTGAGGGTCTGCCCAAGACTGGCTCCTGTTTGGGGACCGAAGCACTTTGCGGGGACAAGCAGGGCTGAGCTGAAGCTGAAGAGGCAGCTCTGAAGAAAGGCTGCTTTGGACGATGCTTCTGAGAACACTCTCTGCCTTGGAGACAGTTTTTACCCTTCTGCTGTGTTTTCCTTTCTCTTCCACTAATGCAGCTTCTGGCAGTTCACATGGTAGGTCTCATTGCTTGCAGGGGGGATGCAGCACCCCCAGTGACCACCAGACTGATGTGTTCTGCTTCCCCATATCTCTGACCAACCACAGAGGTGATATTAATGGTGTCTCTCCAAGGCTCCAGGCAAGAGAATCAACACATGGCAAAAGGGTTTGTTCTTAAGCACAGTCAGCAATGTGAGGATCAGGAGGACTCATGTTAGCAGCTCAGTGTTCGGACCATTCACGAGGAGGTTGTTTGCAGACATTCCTGTTCCTATCAAACCTGTGACTGATGCTACATGTTCTCGAGCACAGCTTTGGCTTGTTCCATCCTACCTGCCCATCTGCAGATAATCAGGTACCCTGTGCTCTGATAACCTTCTCTCTGGCTAGGAAATCAGACCCAGATGGTCACCTCTTCAACTCACAGGCAGTTCTTGACATTTTATTTGGAGCAGGGGAGCAGAATATTTGTGAAAATCTCTTTTCTGGCCAGCAGCCAGTAAATTTCTGCCCTATGTTGTACACTTACTTCTCTGCTTGCCGCAGTGTCGGTAAGAACTGGGAAAAGGCAGGTAGCACCATTCATCAAGCACAGCTATGCCATCGATGTTAACGGATGGTGACACAACACCTACCCATCCTTCCCCCCCCCCCCCCCCCCCCCGTTTCTTTCTCTCACTTA